>OY821517.1:53941215-54143715 GCA_963682025.1 Cordilura impudica
CTCTTTCTTTTGTTATACAATTTTCGTACGTATTTTCATAAAGGAAGTGGTAAAGAGACGTTTGTTGTACAAGGTAGAAATGAAAAGTATTTTTTAAGCCAAATATTAAAAGTAAACAAACTCACCTGAGATTTTGAACGCATGGTTGGCTGATATTTCCGTCGAATTTTTCGTGGACAACATACACACAGTATCCGCACAAATGCTCTGCAATTAGAAGATGGAAACATTACAAAATATTCTAATGTAAGTGTGAAATGATGGAAGATAAAATACAAAAAAAGGAAATTTTAAGTTGTCTTCAACTTAATTTATAAGAGCGAATAAAAAATTAAAACGTTTTGTTTGTGTTTGTTTTTGTCTTAAAAAACATCTGCGTTATCAGTTTATCTCGACCAGTGATGACGAAGCTATGACAATTGAGAAAATTTTGATGAAACCCGAAATTAAAAATTTTTATATACTAAATATATATTTTTTAACTTCCAGCCCACAGACATGTGTACCATTCCTCTTTGAGGAGTTTCGTACTAAAGATAAAATAATTTAACTCTTAAAATAATTACCTATCTCTGGAAATACAATAAAAAACAGATTCTGAAAATGAGTTATACTACATGGAGTGAAAAATACGTGGCCTAACAATGAAAAACAAGTTTTTTGCATTTGAAATCAATTTTATCCTTCCAACGATCGCCTAACATCGTGAAAAAATACAATTTGTCAAACTCTTCAAAAAAGGCTTCCGTCTCTGATAAAACGTCTTTATTTGTGGAAAGTCTCTTTCCCTGGAACGATCTTTTCAAGTTTGGGAACAAATAAAAATGGCTTGGTGCCTGATCTGGTGTTCTGGGGGGTGGGTAAGTAATTCGTAGTATAAAGACTTCAATTTTTCAAACGCCAAAGCAAATGAATGCGGCGATGCATTGTCATGATGGAACGAGATTTTTTTTCTTCTTTAAGTGGGGTCATTATACCCTATACCACTATGTGGTTTGGGTATAATGACTTTGTGCTGCTGTTTGTAACAACCAAAAATATTTGACCTAGACCCATCTTTAATTATACCGATCGAATCAGAATCACTTTCTGAGTTGATTTAACAATGTCCGTCCGTCCGTCCGTCCGTCCGTCCGTCCGTCTGTGTGTCCATGTAAAGCTTGTAATCAAACTGCAGGTCGCAAATATGAATATATTTTGATGAAATTTGGTATATAAGCTTTTATCGGCCATGGGATGAACGCTATTGAAATTGGTGAGAATCGGTCCATGTTCAGACCTGGCCCCCATACAATTATGAAATCGACATAAATTGCCATAAGATCCAAATTGTCATATAGATCTTACTCAAATTGGGTTTGTATGCGTTCATTACATCCACTAATGAGTAGTCCAAAAATGATCCCTTTGACCCCATATAGAGCTGCTTCCCGATCTTCAGTTAAATCTATTAAAAAACAAAAATATTGCACTGATTCTTCTCAAATTTTGTTTGTATATATTTTTGCAAAATACAAGAGACTTTACCAAACATGATCAGGATCGGTCCATTTTTGGACCTAGTCCCTTTATAGATATAGCATCCGATATGAACTTTTTCATATCTGCAGCCAAAAAAATTAATAAAAATCGCACTCAAATTTGGTTTATGCTTATTTTCTATATCGAAGTAGTTGGACCGAAAGATAGGGTCTCTAAACCATGGTATAGGGTATCATATAGTCGGTCTAGACCGACTATAACTTTCTTACTTGTTTTTTCTTAATTTCTTATCCAATCTGTCCAAAAACTCAACATAGTACTTGGCAGTTACTGTTTTTGCTTTCTCCAAGTCATCAGTAAATATTATACCACGTGCATCCCAAAAAACAATGGCCGATTGTTGAGTCTTTGGCCGCTTTAGTCGCCTTTCGCACGTTTGAAACCACTCCGTAGACTGTCTATTGGACTCCGGTGTATAATAATGAATCCACGAATCTCCAAAGTATACTTTGAATTATGAACACGTTTCAGTTTTTGTTGAGCTGTTAAAAATCGCGGCACCCATCGAGCAGAAAGCTTTTTCATATCTAAATGATCATGTAATATATGCCGAACTCACTCTATTGATATCTTTATAATGTCAGATATCTCACTCACTGTAATCTCTCCATCATCCAATACAACCTGATACACTTTTCCTATGTTTTCTACAGTAACTGCCACATTTGGACGACCACGACGATCTTCATTATTTGTGCTCGTACGACTACGTTTAAATTCGGAATACCACCTTTCAACCATTGAATATGACGGTGAATATTCTCCATAATGTTTATCAATCCATTCTTTGGCTTGGACAGTATGTTTTCCCACCAAAAAACAATGTTTAATTGAAACACGAAACTATTTGCAATCTATTTTTTTCTCAAACTTCAAAAACGGTAACTTTTTTGTAATTAATGAAATGTCAGGAAATGTTAATACAACAGACAAAATCGGTTTTTGTCACGCCATCTGTATGTGAGACAACGTACTTTTCACTCCATGTAGTAAAAAAAAAAACAAAATACTGAGTTGTTTGAAATTGTTACCATTATCGGCTCGATTTGCTATTTTTGTTCGTTAATTGTTAGCAGTAAAGTAGTAAGAATTAATAGATTAGGTATACATATATGCAAGCCAATAAGCAGCTAACTCTATCTGGAGCAGAATAATCCCAGGAAAAAAAATTACCAAATAATGGGTTTTAGAAGGAGATGTAACTGGTTGAAGTTTGCCTGATAAGCTCATTATTTTAACACGGGGATGTCATTGGAGGTAGCTAGTTGCCTAGGAACTAATTATTTTCACTTTCAAAGTAATGCAGTATGCAAGGAGCTGGCATGATATATAGTAGCTGTATAACACATTATTACTAATGCCCTATTTTCACTTTAGAAGTAATGCAGTGGGCAGGGGTAGGTCATTATTGGTAATGCAAAAATCAATGAGCCGCTATTACGAAATTTTTCCTGGGAATATACAGTGAGTGACAATACAATAGAAACTTCTAACAAAGTGTATTTTTGACGACCCAAACGGTCAATACCAAATTGGATTATAAAATTTAAAACTCTTTTATGAATTTAAAAATGTTTATTATTTATTTATTTAAAAAAGGAAAAAATATTATCTTATCTTCAGAAACAAATTTTTAAATTTATTGAAACCTTAGCTATATAATAATTGGAAACACTCCCTCTATTTTTGGTTTCAATGTTTTGTTGAAACCAAAATTGTTGATGATAACCATTGAAATTTTTTGCTACTCTATGAGATGTGTCTTGTTTGTGTTATTTTGTGTCCGAATTTTTCGATCTACAATTTCCCATAAATTTTCTGTAGCATTGAGATCTGGTGATTGGGTAGCCATTCGGTTAGAACTTTGGAGTTGTGTTTTGGGTCAATGTCATGTTGGAACTTCCAGACCAGGGGCATAGTTTCCTCCGCGTATGGAAACATTACCTTTATTTCATGAATTGGACCCATTCCTTGGCCCCAGTATTGACACCGCCAAAGTTAACAGTTCTATTTGTATGTTTTAGGTCTATTATAGTATTTTCCCTTTGGTCGTCGTACAAACATTCTTCCATCATGGCCTCTTAAAGTACAATTCGACACATCTGATATCAGATGTTTATTCCCAGGACGATAATAACCAAGATCTGTCTCAATTGTTTGTGTTTCAGATTGTTAGTGATGTCGTTAGTTAGCATTTTTGGTAATTTTTAAACTTTCCTGCTAGTTTTACGGGGCCTGCGCCTATATGTTGAGTCGTCACAGTACCTCTTTCACGACATTTCTGGATAATTTTTGAAAGTAGGGATTTATTCCTTGAATATTTCTCAAAAATTTACTTTTGCTTTTTTTTTTTTGTGTCAGAAGTTACTTCACCAACCATCAGCGGTCATTGTGACCGCTCAGCACTATTTTACTCAGCCCCAAATAAACGGGTCCCTTAATTTTACATCCTCTCAATAACATGTCCAAGTTTCAGAGCGATCTGATGGTGCCAATCAGGATACCTTGTACGAAAGAAATTTTGGAATCTGTACGTTAACTTTCGTGTTGCATAAAAATATTGATATCGTTTAATAACGTTGATAATTTTTTTTCCAAAGGGGGCAAAGTTTAAAATTCGTTTTTTGCGATTTACCGGTACAAATTATATTTTAGAAACTCATCGTTTTGGAACATTATAGAACAATCCTAGAACAATTCAGAACAATCTTCAGAAAATTTTATTTCCAAAAATGGGGAAGAAATTTTGGAAATTTGTATTTAATTTGTTAATGTGTTTGCAAAAAGCCCTGTGTTAAATTTAAAAATAATTTTGGGTAAAATTGATTAGCATACCTTTAGGGCGTTATAAAATAATTTATTAAATGAAAAAATAAAATTTCCTAGAATTTCCAGGATCTGGGATCTGCTGGTATTAATAAATACAATTGTGTTAAAAAAAACAGTTAAAAGAAAACGTCACAAACTATAAATATTTATATAACGGATAAGATTTTATACGTTTGTTTATTGTTTTAATCAGCTCTTGTAAAGAAGTTTAAAAGTTTCCATTGTTTTGGCATCAATAAATAAATATACTTATGATTTCGATTATCTTTTTGTTTTCTTTTAATTGTATTTTTTGTGACCAATTTGTTATCATTCCATAGAGAACACACCAATGACTTAGGACTTAACGCAATATTATTAAAAAACAAAATTGGGAAATTTTTAATTTTTTTAAAGTTTCCACTGTATAAGTTTGTCATTCCGTCATATAGACCTCATAAATTATACATATTATTGATGCCTATAACAAGCGGAGTTGATATAGAGATGTCCGTGTGTACGCCCGTGGAAATTACGAGCACGACCGCAATAGGTCAACTGCGTTACTGATTTTTGGTGAGCAGGTGGCTAGTTAAAATCATTAAAATGGGTTTAACCGTACGATTCATAACCAGCAAAACTCCTTTAATTTCATAACCAGGTACCCGGGTACCCGAAGTAGGTTGTTTTGCGTTTATTGAAATAAAATAATATTTTCCTGTAAATATTTTTGTTGTTAATTATATTTTGCGTTCTCAACTGTACAAATTTGATATTTGGAAAAAAACTGGTTTCTGTTTGTATATAAGTACGTTCTCACTGCAGCTAAATCCGCATTAGCTTTATTTTTTAATCTCCACCGTTCTCACTACAATTTGTAGCTTTAGTTTGACAGTTGCTACACAGCTGTTCGAACGAATTGTTTATTTACATTTTAATAGTTTTTGTTTTGGAGAAAAATTTTGCGAAAAAAAAAATTAAAAGTGAAATAAAGGCAAATAAATAATTTTTTAATTAAACAATTCTTTGCTATAGTCACTTGCTGCTTTTATTTATGAATTTTTGTTTTGTTTTGTTGTAAATGAAAATACACAGTCGTAAAATGATGCAAATTTTCTGCTGCAGCGTTGTAAATTTGTTCATTTTGCGGCGAATTGCACAATACATCCCTGATTTCTGTTGGATTTATTCTCGATTTAGCTAAAGCGAGGGTTTTATTTTGACAGTATTTATATACCCAAAAATTTACCAGCTTTAATTAAATCCACTATAAAGCGAGTCAAATGCGGATTTAGCTGCAGTGAGAACATAGTATAAAGCGACACAAGTAGGCAGAAACTGGTTTTATGTAAGGGTTGTTTGTTTGCTTATTTTGCTTATTTTCGGTACCTACTTGCTTAATTGCTTTTGAATTAGATAGCAGATGTTCATTTGTGTCGTAAAATTGAAATATTTCATTTGCTTCGCCAGTCTGTGTTGAATATTTGAACAGTGAAGTTGGTGAAAAATGAGCCGCAACGACCGATATTTGTCTACAAGGGAATACTGGAATTTGAGTGATGAAGCAAGAAGCACATATATTCAACGTTTATTTGAGGAAGCGACTCAAGATGAGGACCTTGAAGTGGACCCTGTGGAAGACCAAAATGAAGGAAATGTGTCCTATACTGGCGAAGTTTCGGAATCAGAGAATGAAGATTTGAATGTTGACAACGCAAACGAAATTGAAGCTGCTATTGACGCACCAGAGGAAATTTTCTTTGATGATGAAAGTGAAGATGATGATATGCAAGAAGATGCACCAGCAACAAACCCAGCAGACTACATGACGGCACACAATGGCAGCGAACACCACGTAGTTGCCAACAAGTGAGAAGCCACAATATATTCAGAGACCGCTGTGGTCCAGCGCGGATTACTGAAAATATGACGCCTTTGCAGTGTTTCAAATCATACCTCACAGTGGAAATGGTGGATATAATAGTGCGCCACACAAATAGAAAAGCGCATGCCACATATAATGCGTACAATGAAGCGAATCCCAATAGACGTCAGTTGAAGTGGAAAGACACGACAATCAACGAAATTTATGCGTTCATTGGAATGATGTTGATGGCTGGCACAAATCATTCTAATGACGAAAACGCAAGAGATTTGTGGACGTCACAGGCTCACCCAATATTCCGCGCCACCATGGGAATAAACAGGTTTATCGATTTGCTGCGTTTTATGCGGTTTGACGACCCCAGAACACGGGTAGAGCGGCAGCCTCAAGACAAAGCGGCGCCAATTCGCGCCATTTGGATAATGCTCAATGCAAATCTTGCCAGATATTATGTGCCATCAGAATATTTGGCCATTGATGAACAATTATATCCATACCGTGGTAGAACCAAATTCACCCAATATATACCCTCGAAGCCAGCAAAATATGGCATAAAAGTATGGTGGATTTGCGATGACAAAAACTTATATCCACTTCATGGCCAAATATATACTGGCAAACAAGAAACTGGTCGTGAAGTTGGTGTTGGCGAAAGAGTGGTGAGAGATTTAGTTGGGCCATACTACGGTAGCGGACGAAATATAACAATGGATAATTTTTTTACGACGCTGCCGTTGGCTAGGCAACTAAAAGTAGAAAAGCTCAGCATTGTGGGTACACTCCGCCGCAACAAAGCTTACATCCCTGCGGAGATGAAAGAAGACAAAAAAAAAGACGTTGGTTCAAGTTTATTTGGCTTCTACGACAACGTAACACTGCTCTCATATAAGCAGCGGAAGTCCAACTCGGTCATCCTTCTTTCTAGTATGCATGATGATGCACAAATTGACGAGAATGGGAAACCAGAAATTATAAATTTTTATAACCAAACAAAAGGTGGGGTGGACGTAATGGACCAAACGCTCCAAGAATACACGACCCAGCGACAAACAAGAAGATGGCCGATGGCATTTTTCTATAACATCATTAATGTGGGCGCATTTGCATCACACATCATTTATTATGGAAATAATCCAACTGCACGATACACCACGACGCGCAGGAAGAATTTCCTGCGTCAACTGGCAGAAAACCTGTGCATTCCTGTTATAGAAAATAGAATTTCAAATGTGCAAAGCGTACGCCAATTTTCAACAAAAAATGCAATTGAAAGCATCATCGGAAGGCCGTTGGAGAGTGTGCTTTGTGCTGCAGGTCCGTCAACATCTCCGTCAGCACGACAAAGGGGCAGAAAAGTACATACGGGCGTGTGCTACATGTGCAACCTTCTTCCAAATAAGCGCAGAAGAAAAACTAGAAAATATTGCAGCATATGTAGCACGCCGATATGCGATGAGCACGCCATAACAATTACTAAATGCTACAATTGCCACAATAACAACGATAGTGATTCGGATGAATTATAATATAATATATATAAAATATGATAAAATAAATAAAAAAGACATTTATTTCCAATAAAAACAACACAAAAAAACGTTTTTTCATTTACATGTCAGGCATTTACATAGGAATTGCATTAGGGTACCCGGGGACCCCGGTTGTGTGTTTATGGGGGTAAAACATTTAAAATCATTTTTTAAAGAAAATATTGAAAATATTTTGAATTTTTTCGTATTTAAATCTTAGTTTAGCCAAAATCTCTCATGATTCGGAGTTTTATGTCCATATCTCAAAAATTATAGGCACAGCAGCACTTTAAAGTCAAAAAAAGGTACACGGGTACCCGGTTATGAATCGTAGGGTTAATAGATCCAGTGATATTAATGAAAATTTACAAAAAATCTATAAAAAATTTAATTTTTCTATATTGCTCTTGATTTGTTATTGTTCTTATTCAACATTTTATAATTTGTATGTCATAGCTGTAATTGTTGTTGTTGTGTGGTCGTGGTGCTTGTCCCATTTGCTTATTGATTGCGTATGTATCGTTATACTCCATGTGTCATATTAGTTTAGGCTGTATTGGCACACTTTTTTAACGCTATCCCGAAATAAATACCAAAAATCGCCAATATGTAAGAATAATAATACCTAGCAGAGCCCATTACTCGAAATTCGAGTGTAAGTTCTAGGAAATTTTATTTTTTCATCAAATTTTTTTCTTTCAATGTTTTTTTAATCTGTACATACATACAAAAAATTTATTAATATTTAAATAAAAAATATTAAATTGTGAATTTTTAAATAAAAATCATTAAATTTCATTATAAATACTTGTTGAGCACACTGAAGTTTGTTAATAATTAATTTTATGGGCCTAAAGGTATGCTAATCAATTTTAGCCAATTCACAGAGCTTTTGATATACAATTTTTGCAAACATTATAGTTTTACATGTTTTATGTATGTGTTACAGCAACATTAAATGATTACTACTCCAAAAGAATGTACCAGATAGTGCACATCTATAAAAATGGTGCACGTCTGCAAAGAAATACCTTTTAAATGGTATATTTTTTGTCAAAATCTGTTGATAACTAAAAGCGTAGAAGAGGTCATAAGAAATCGCCTTGCCAAACGAGACAGATCTCATAGAGGTAGTTAATTTAAAGTAGCAAAAAATTTCAGTGGATGTCATCAACAGTACTAAAAAAAATTGGATTCCTACTCAACAAAATGTTGAAACCAAAAATATAGGGAACGTTTTAAATTGTTATATAGTAAAGGTTTCCGCTGTTTTGTCAACAGCATAAAAATTAATACTTTTAAGTTTTATGTTAATAGTTTTTCTCTTTTAAATAAATAAACCATTATATTATCACTTATAATACCACTTGGAAATGTCATCAAAAACAAATAATTTTTTTATTTTTATTTTTGGGCTACAAATCTGTTTTGTTCGCATTATTTCCATACTTTACTAAATTTTTGTCTCCTTTTTTTTATTCTCATTTTATCAAACTTTACCAGAAAGAAGAGGAAAGTAAGAAATTATAAGAAAAAGGAATTTAAAGTGTTGTTTCTACAATTATACGATCGTTGGTAAAATGTTATTTTCATCCCTCATACATTTCTATTTTAAAAATTGAATGAACCATTTACTAGCTTTCATACAGAAACAAGCCATAGTGATTGTAGTAATAAAATTTGCTTTTAAAATTATAACTGTAGTTTAATCGTACATATTCAACTATTATTCTTATTACTTTGATGGTGCTTACAATAATATCATCACAATCAAATCAAAATAACTGTGCTAAAAACATCCAGCCACCCAAATTCAACCACATTAATGAAGGGACTTATAATTTTTATAGCATTAACTGTTAGACGTTGCCGCAAAATTAAAAAAAAAGTCCCAAAAGTATGCCATTAGACGCAGTTAGATTATTATGCAAATGCCAAAATATACAAAATATTAAAAACGAAACGAAACAAGAGAAGGGAAAACAACCACAAAGTTTTTCATAGCAGAGATTATTGTACACCGAACCAAACGATAGTAATAACAATAACAAAAAAAAAAAAAAAAAATAACAAAAAACAAAAATAGATACATTTACAATGTAACGAGTAACACTAAATACAGTCAAAGCCCGGTATAACGAAAACGTGATATAACACACGACCAAATTCATTTAATCGAATACCTTATATCAGGAACGTTTCAAAATTTTGTTCTCGATATAACGAAAAAATTTGGGGAAAAAAACAGTAAAGACCGCAAGAAAATTTACAAAGAATTGAGTAAATAATTTAAAAACAATAGAAAAGAGCGTAAAATTTTGTATATGCGTAAATATTTTTATCAAATTGTTGCTTGAAAAGAATTTCTTTAAGTGAAAAAATAAAAGTTTGGATGACTGTAATTTCACAAAAATATTGGATCCTAAAATCTTCAATATTTACATTAAAGAAAATGAAAGGAACAGTTACATATACATTTGGAAGCTACCAACTACGGCTAAAAAATCGTTGATCACTTAAAGAAGATGAGTATCCTTGGGTAAGGCGCATATTATGAAATTGACTAGATTACCTCAACAGGAGTTCCTCATCAAATAACGCTACTTATAATTCAAGGGCTCGAAAGCGTAGAATTTTTAATTGCTGAAAAACATTTTGTTGATCCTGCAATCACAAATACTATCGAACAAACTAATTAATACTAATTTATTGAAAATAAATATAAAAGAAAACATACCAAGGACCAAATGGTCCCTTAACCCAAGATCCGTAATTTTTAATTTTTCTCAGTCTTGGTGTAAGTCAATTTTTTTTACACATAACATTGTTTAATAAAAAGACCAGGTGAGCTGAAAAACTAAGTCAGTATATTTCACCATTTACAACTTACAAAGGAAATGTGCAAATAATTGGACCAAATAACAACTGGAATCAAGACGATATATCGTTTAAAATGCAATAGATGACGAAGTGGAAGAGGAAAATGATGAGTATATTCAAATTGTTGACGAAACACGAGCTACTGCAGCAAAAACAAGTAATATTCATGTAATCGAAAGCTTGGATACGTACATTGAATAGAGTCAACAGAACAATGTATACTTTTCAAAATCTTTGGTGTTAGGAAAACTTCAGGAAGAAGCAGTTCAGAAAACTGTAGATTAGCGTGGTCCTACGTTATATGAACATTTTTTAAATGTCGATTTTGGGGAGTGTCGGAGTCCAGTTTGCTTCCTTTCTATATAAAACTAATAAATGCGAAGTTTGGGATCAATCGGATAAAGAAAAGTACGCCAGAAATCGATTGAAAATTTCAAGTGTGTTTATATGGGGAAAATATAACGTTTTTTTTTTTCAGATTTTACGAAAATTCCGTTCTATAGTTTTTTTTTTTTTTTTGTGAAAGATCTATACATATATATATATTTTTAAGCCCAGTTCCGCGAAGCCGAGTGACTTGTCTGCAGATTCTAATTTTTGGGTCCAGGGATAAGCCGGATTTGGCTAGTTTTGCAGCGACAGACCAAACCCTCTGGTGGGAATCGAACCTACGACCCCCGCATGATAGGCGAGCACGCTACCTACTCACCTACCGGGGCGCTTGAGTACTGAATTGTCTTTTCAAAAACCTATATAACTTCAAAATCGAATAAAACTCGCCAAGAAATAGCAAATGTGCTGAAGTACTAGGCGCGAAACGTTTCTTCACGATCAGCGTCTTCGTGCTAAAGTTCTTTCTGCTCCTCGGGGCAGCAAGAGCTTTTGGTCATTTGTTAAAAGAGTAAAGAATAATGCTAGTTCTGCAATCCCAACTCTTATAATGAATGACCAAATATTCACTGACCCGGTTGATAAGGCTGAACTATTTGCAAAAAATTAATTTTTGCCGGATAGCGATCAACCACTGCCCGAACTCGAAAGAGTATCTTGTACTATGTCAAAAATATTCTTCCGAGCACGTGCAGTTAAAAAGGTTCTTTCGGATCTCAACATTAATAAGTCTCCGGGACCGGATGATATACCAGCACTGGTGCTGAAACAGTGCTCTTCGGTGCTAGCCAGTCCATTGGCCAACCTTTTCAGCCTTTCGCACCGTGCGGGAGTCTTTCCCTCTTGCTGGAAGGTTGCTAATGTCCAACCAATCCCTAAAAAGGGTGCGGCTAATAACCCTGAAAATTACCGTCCAATTGCAATCTGCTCTGCGCTCTCAAAGGTGATGGAGACATGATCAATTTCCACCTTCTGAACTACCTCACTTATTAATGATCGTCAGTATGGCTTCCGTAGAAATCGGTCCACGGGAGACCTGCTAGCTCGACTTTCTGAGCGCTAGAGTCGATCCATTCGCAATTTTGGCGAACGTAAAGTGGTTGCTCTAGATATTTCCAAGGCATTAGATCGTGTGTGGCACGGTGCACTGATATCAAAGCTTATTGCATTTGAGGTCCGTAATGACTTCTCTCGATTTATATCGAGTTTTCTCAGAGATCGAACAATACGTGTTGTTATTGATGGGGTCTCATCCAATGAGTTTCAGCTTAATTCAGGGGTACCCCAAGGATCCGTTCTTTCTCCTTCTCTTTTCCTTATCTCTTTCGCAGATGACAGCAGCATTTGTTATTCATTTTCTCTTAATTGGAAGCCAAGCCTTTTGGAGGTTGGGGGCAAAAGGCGGGCAATGAATGACACACTCAATCAAGACCTGTTAACAATCTCCGAGTGGGGTAAAGCGAATAGGGTTGATTTTAATGCGCTGAAGACTCAATGTTGTATGTTGACCCATAGGGCCATGGATTCAACAATGTCATCTGTATATATGGATGGTATAGGTATTGAGGAGTCAGATACTCTTGACGTTCTAGGCATGAGAATTCAAAGTGATGTTCGTTGGAACGAGCATGTTTTTTAAGTGTCAAAAGAAGCATTCAAGTGTCTTGGTTTTCTAAAACGGTGCAAAAGTTACTTCACTCCCTCTGATCTCCTTAAAATCTATACCATTTACATCCGACCGAAAATGGAATGCAACTCCCATATATGGACAGGAGCTTCAAAGTCTATTTTGGAGCTACTGGACCGTGTGCAAAGCAGGGCGTTGCTGCTCATTAATGACAGTAGGGTATCCAATTCTATTGACTCATGGGAACATCGTCGGAATGTGGGTTGTGTATCACTGTTCTATAGATACTACCATGGGAAATGTTCTTCTGAGATTAGCGAACTTAGTCCAAGTGAACGAATTTTAGGTCGCTCTACCCGCTTCTCTAGTAGATCACATCCGTTTGCAGTCTATTGTCCAGTTGACCGCACAACGCATTACAGAGAGAATTCGTTTATCAGTCGAACTAGCCATATGTGGAATAAACTCCCCGCAGAGGTCTTTCCTGACAGTTGTAATCTAATAATCCTTCCCACAACCAATTTTCCAAGTCCAAAAGCGTAATAAGATAAAATATAGTAATAAGATAAAATATAACAATTAAAAGTAGAAAAGTGATTAATTTTTGATACAAGGTATTTAGAAAGAGTACATTTACTGAATATTTCCCAAAAATCTAATTTTTCTCGAAATCCGCAAAAAAAAATCCTTGTAAAAAAAAAAACAGGTTAACAACGTGGTAATAAAACAATAATTTCTACTAGCAGATCCCAGCGCTCGAAATTCGAGTGCAATTTCTAGGCAGCTTTATTTTCAACTTAGCCAATTCACAAACCAACACTTTTAACAAATTTAATAAAATACACAAAGCATAAGTATGTATGTGTATGTATGTGTTAGTAGCAACTTTAAATGCAATATACTCAGAATAAGGAAAAAAATTTAAAAATCTGTAAAACGGCTAAAAAGAAATACCTTTCAAATAATATACGTTTGGTCAAAATCGGGATAAAACGGTAGAACAAAACATTGTTCACAAGAATTCGCTTAGCCTATTAATATACTTTATATCTAAGGACTTATAGGTATAGAAACCAAAAATAAAAAAAATTGTGGCTTTAATCAATTTTTTAAAGTTGAAAAATTTCCGACCTGGTGTTTTTTTTTTTTTTTGGCACAAACGTGGTCTGGGGCATTTGCTATTTCTTGGCGAGTTTTTATTCGATTTTGAAGTTATATAGCTTTTTGAAAAGACAATTTAGAACTGATATCGATTCATATAACAACTTGTCGAAAAAATTAAACTATAGTACAAAAATCTGAAAAAAAAAGTCATATTTTCCCCATAGAAAAAACACACTTGAAATTTTCAATCGATTTCGTCGCACCTTTTCCTTATCCGTGCCCAAACTTCACATTTATTAGTTTTATATAGAGAAGAAACAAAATGGACCCCGGCACTGCCCTAAATAGCAATTTCATTTTTAAGGATCGCTCTACACATGTAGTAACAAAGCAAACATGATTTTTATTCAAGCCACATTAACTTTTAAAATAATCAGTACCAAATAGAGGAAATATGTTTAAGTTTTGTACATGATAAGGTAAAAAAAATATTTATTAATTTATATAATTTCAATGCATTTTCATGGTAACCTAACGGTAGCGGGCTTTGACTGTACCACTTCTCCAACTCTAAAATAATTTGTAATGATATGCGTCCTCGTGAGAAAAAAAAAACAAATAAATAAATAAAGGAAAATTGTAATAAACCTTAACACCTAACTCTGGTCTCATACTTTGTAGCTTTGTCAGACAAAAGTAACAACATTTTTATTTTGTTTAGAGTTTTGTTGTTTATAATCTGAAAAGGGCCTACGGACTAACTTACGGCAAGTATGTAAGTAGCAGGAGATAAAAAAGAAACAAAAAATAATACCAACAATTTCTAAATCTCTTAAAAATATAACTTTGAATACAGAAAAATCATTCACAATATAGAGTGTTGGTCCTGATAATGTGGTAGTTTGCTACAAATTATTGCGAAAAGCACTAACTCAAAAAAAAAAAAAAAAAAACACAGGATACAAGTTAGTGGTGGCAGCCTCGTTGATACAAATTTATGGTGATAAAATAAATATGAATATTTAATTGGAATTAGGAAAAACAATAACAATAACAAGTTGAGTTATTTACCTTCTAAAATCTCTACTCCAACAGGCATAAATGACTGGATTCATGCATGAGTTTATCCAACCCAGCCAGGTGACTACGGCCGACACAATTTCCTCATGTTCTATGCATTCCATGCAAAAGCCAGACAATAGATTTACAACAAAAAATGGCAGCCAACAGACAATGAAGACGCCCATAACTATACCCAGTGTTTTGGCCGCTTTCTTTTCCTTGGCGAATTTTGCTAGTTTGCGAGACCACGAGAAATTTTTACCGCCCATATGACGATGGCGAGCCAAGCCATTGTTCTGCAGTGCAGATAGCGGTTCTTCGTCTGGTTCTTCAGGTGTGGAGGTGGTAGTGCCCCCCGCTCCACTGTGATTATGATGCGATGTGCGGTGATGCGAATGATGTGAGTGGGGATGATGTTGGGATCCGCCACTGGGTACGCCACCTAATGAACCGTGCAGCGCTTGATGGTGAGAGCTGGTCGAAGGTTCGCGTGTGGTACCGCCACGATGAATTCGCAGCGTCAACTGTAGTTCACCGGAGGCCATAAGCACTTGTTTGGTGCCGATCTTTAGTGAGCGAGTTTGTATCACGGCCGCCCGATAGATGCGACAATAAGTGAAAACCATTACGAGTAGCGGCAGGTAAAAGGATATTGTAGAGGAGAACACCAGATAGCCCAAGTGTTCCGTGAACGTACACTTGTAGGCTGGCATTTCGCCATCACGAGCTGCACGCCACCACACTATCGCCGGAAAGCTGATAGCACTGGAACACACCCAGACCGCACAAATGAGGGCTGCCGCCCTTTTCACCGTCATACGCATCGGATACGAAAACGGATCTGTTATGGCCCAGTAACGATCTAACGATATTACACATAGATTCAATATGGAAGCTGTGCTAAAGAGAACGTCAAGCGAACGCCAAATATCACACCAATCGGTGCCAAAGAACCAGGTGTTCTCGAGCACTTCATATAGGGCTGAAAAGGGCATCACAACCAAACCCACCAGACAATCTGCCACCGCCAGGCTAGTGATGAAATAATTTGTGGCCGTATGTAGATAACGTTCCCTTATGACGGCCAGAATGACCAGCGAGTTGCCGAACACAGTGGCAAAGGAGAAGAGGAACAAGAAGGAGAGCAGGCTGACACGATCATTGGGCAATGAACTGAGAATGTCGCTAAAGTCTGGTTCGAGAGGTATGCTGGTAATATTGTAGGTTTCCGCAGGCAAGGTGATATACTCAACAGCTGTGGGCGTGGTCGTTCCAGATGCCGCATCGCCGCGTTCCAGGAAACCATTGAAGTAGTAAAAGAGATCATCTGAGATATTGAAGCTCGAATAGAATTGAGACGGAGGTGTTTGTGTTGTTTCCGATGTTGATGACGATGTGTTGCTATGATTGTCTGCTCGTGGAAAGGCGGGTGAGTGTGCATGTTGCAGCAACAATGATGGCGGCTGCTGATCGTGATGCGTGTGTTGTGTTTCCATATTGAACGCTCTCGGTACGTTCGCGGCCAATGGTTGTAATAGGGCGGCATACTCCCAATATGGCACTGATCTGTTGCTATTGCTGATGATGCTGTTGGATGCTGTAACGTTTCCAATGTGGCCGATTGCATTATTCATTATCATTTGGCATTTATCTTAAGCTGGAAAGTCGTTGTTTGTTATTGTTTCGAAAACTAAGCAGCAGCAGCCATTACAAACTCTCCACATAATCATTTTGTTCACATTTTGTAAATTTCAGAGCTAAAAGCTTTAACTTCACTAGTCAATATTTGGGCTTTATTTAAAAATCTGTAAAAAAAAAAAAAGAGAAACAAGTTTGTGTTAATTTTAAACAATTAGTTTCACTCAAACAATGCAATGCTGATAATGATAAAAAGAAAGGAATTTCCACACAAAACATAATTATATAAGGGAACGAACTTCCACGAAATCATAAGTTTTTTATTTTATTAAACTAAGAAATGTTTAACTCTAGATCTAATAGTTCTGGATATATGTATACGCCACGAAAAGTGAAAAAATCATAATAGTTATAAAAAAAATTTTATTCTATAAGCCTTCTCCAGGTCAAAATTTTATTTTCAAGAGGTCAAGGCTCATTATCATATGATACAAATTTTGAATAGCATTTCTTAAGTGATAATTTTAAAGTTCTTAACAAATATATATGTTGTTGTCGATTGTTTTTGTGCTAAATTGAATGAGTGGGTTCATATTGGTTGCTGAGTTATAAATAAATAAGTGGAAATATATTTTTAGAAATCACTACGCAATTAACCTCCAACAAAAACTGCTTTAAATGGGTTAATTCACTTAAAATTAAGATATTAAAAAAATTTTTTTTTATATATTTTCAATTATCTTTTTATACCGCCCACACCATTATGTATTTTTAGCGAAAATGATTATCTGACATCTTGAGCAGGTTGCTATTTAAAATAATCATTATCAAAATCGCGTCACTACACTCCGATATTCAATGAAAAAAAAAAAACTCTTGAAAAATATGATTTTTGGACTACTTTCTGTGATAATTTATGCAAATCAATTGATATTTTCGGAAATACAATTGGAAATGTGTAGTAAAACAACTATTTATGAAAGTTTGTAATTTTGATATTTTTTCTAATTAAGAAAGGGTTAGCATCATCCGATTTCTTATTTTTTGTCTCTGTATCGTAACTATAGATGCATATTTTGTGTAAGTTAGTTTTAGTTAATTAGTTAGTTAGTAAGTTAATTTGTTCTTTATTTTAATTTAAATTTTGTATTACAATTTTTCTTTAAGGAATATGACTAACATTAGAAAATACGACTATGACTATTTGTCGTCAGTCGTCAGTGTTAGTTAAAAAAACATTTTTATGAAACTTATTGTTGTATATTATAGTATACTAACCGTACTTTCGTTTCGAAATTTGAGCCGTCACACAGTAGCTGAAAATCGTTTTTCATTGGCCAAAATTCTGTAATTTTGAACCGATCAAAATATTTAAGTAATATTTTTTTAATAGATAGATATTTAGTTTAGCTTGCCTCAGTTTTAACTACATTAAAATTGATTGAGGACTTTTTAATGAATTCTAGGTCAAAGTTGAACTTTCGATTTTTTTTAACTTTTAGAGTGAAATATGTGTTTTTTATTTTTTTATTTATTACAAAATTTAATATTTGGATTTTAATAATAATTATAAACATTTTTTGTGAAAATGATATTTTTTGAATGTTACACTCCAAAAAAATTTAACACTCAAAAAAAAAAAAAAAAAATAGTAAAATCAACTGGAGATTCTGCTATTATTACTGAAAAACTAAAAATTTTTTGTTGTCAAATTTGCAAATTTGTTTACACTCTAAGAATATTTACACTTAAAAAAAAACGTTAATAGTATTATCTAAAAATCTTGCTATTACTACAGAAAAATTTATTATTTTTGGCTGTCAAATTTGATAATTTTAAAAAACATTTTAAAAATAAAAACTTTAATAGATTTTAATTGCATTTGTAATAATGGTAGGTTCTGTATATTATTATTTTTTACTAATACTATGTTTTTCGTACTTAAATAACAATGAAAGGCAATTATAATTATTATTTATTTGATTCAAATATTGATTGCAAATATTCCATATTTTGTTGTGTGTTATTTCTGTTCTTTAGTAGTTTTTTGACTTCTTCATCTAAATCCCGATGTTCCACTTTCCATTGATTTCGAATGCTGGAGATGAACGGATCTGACGTTGCCAATACTATATTAAATAGATCTTCATTTGTGGAATTTCGTGAAATTTTTCGAGTATTGTGCTCTCTATAAAATCTGTAATCGTTATTCCTTTTTTTCCTGAGCCTCCTCTGCTAGATTTCCAAGTGGCACCAAATGATATTTAATGACATCTTCTCCATGATAAAGGATTTTGCGAACTGTTGCAGACATATTTTTCCATGGGTAGTTGGTTGTATATATTTTGGCAGTTTCCTTAGCATAATCTCCAAATTTTCTAGAGTCAATCTCTTCATTGAACGCAAGTACTTCTAGGATTATTTTAAATCTGAAAATAAGGTTTAAATCCACTCCTGTTATTTCAGATGCTGTTTCTGGATCTGAAAAGAATCTTCTTGCGGTATTGTCATCATTTGTATAGCCTGACCCTTGTTTTGGCTGATCTATAATCAATCCAAATTTGCGATATTCATCTTGAACATGTTTCTTTATTGAACTTCTTAACTCTTTGTTGGTTTCGTTGTTTCTTAATGACCCTGAAGACCCGAAATCCAAATCATAACTGATTTTTAGTATGTGTTCCATAAGTCGCATTCTTGCATGTAGTGGTGATAATCCAAATTCATATGCATCAGTATTATCTAATGATTTTGGCGGGACTTGGTTTAATTGGCAGCTGGATGCAGCCTTCGTGTTAGTCAAAGCCTGACCTACTTTTCCATCTATCATTGTCAGCACTAATTGATAGCTTACTTCAATTTACTGCCCATCTAACTGTAATTGTAATATTTCATAATATTTCATAACGCCCCTATTATTAAACGGTAGAGCTGTGACCACTTACAACAACTAAAGACTGTGTATTAACATTCTTCCTTACAAATATATTCTGGTAATAGAACAAATAATGACTATTATAAGCTACAAAATACCTAAAGCAAAAATTTAATGCACCATTGTATACGAGTACTTATAGGGCTGTTTAAATTATCGTAATTTTTTTTAGAGTAATTTCGTTAAAATGAAAAAAGTGTTCTACCCACTGGTCGTCACGGGTGCAAAAGTATATATATGGTTAAAGAGGACACTTTCACCTTTCTCCGGGTGGTACACGTTTCTTGTTCCCTTTTGTTCCCTAGAAGTTCAATTCCACTAAAGTTGAAATTTGACGCAAATATAGTAGTTTAATAAATATTTCAGAACAGCCCTAATATTAGGTAGGGTTGTGACCACCTACAACAACTTAAGACTGCAATCCTACCACCCTTGTAAAAAAGACCGCAGGTCATTATCGATGATAACTTGCGAGTAGTAACCACTTATTTTTGATAAAAAAAAACAAAAAAAAATCAAATTTTTCTGAAATTAACAAACAGTTGAGTTTGGCAGCATGCCACGCCCACAATAAGCCATAGTTTAACCAAATTTTGTTGGCTACCTTCATCTGGATATATTAGCTACAAAAAGGCGTTAAAATTTTAAAAATCGGTGACAAAAAAAATTTGACTTTTGGCCAATGAAATCAAAATTTCAGCTACAGTGCGTCAGCATTTTAAATTTTGAGCACTCTCACCTATAACTGCATTTCTTAGACACATTGCAAAACAAATTTATTGTAATGAGTTCGAATATAAGTTGTATTGCCAAATTTCAAACTAATTTAGTTAAATTTGTTTCGCTTTGTATTTTTAAACAAACTGACACGTGGTACATACTTAAGAAAAATAGAAAAAGGTAACATTTTAGCTTACTTATCGAGAAATTGAACGAAAAATTAAACAATAGGATAAAGTTGTTGGAAATTTTGATTAGCAACTTTCGATTTTCGATTGTGGTCGAATTAACTGATCG
Organism: Cordilura impudica; assembly: GCA_963682025.1. NCBI lineage: Eukaryota > Metazoa > Arthropoda > Insecta > Diptera > Scathophagidae > Cordilura > Cordilura impudica. The sequence continues at coordinate 53,961,633 of OY821517.1, forward strand.
AACGAATTTTCATTTGGTATTATGGCGCATATTCGTTAAAATAGCGCTATTGTGAATTTCACTCAATTGGATTATTCACAATAGTACATATTTATCAGCTGGCACTATAAATAAACATTGTTTGTTTACAAATTTATTAAAGAAAAAAATAATTAACTATTTATTAACATGGAATTATGGTTCTATGACCATCTGATGAAGATGAATGCTTCGTCATGAGAGATGCTTCCAACATTTTGGAAATGGATTCCACTACGTAAGTATGCGAGGTTTTAACAATACATTAGGCCTAATTAGCTCGATAATAACCAATTATAAGGTACCATTTGTTTACAATATTTAAAGCGAATTTTCGACTACAAGGAGGCGTTTATAGAATTGCTGTCTACTACAGATGAACTGCTGCGGCAATGCACACAAGGCAGAACAATCTCATGAAATTAAAATAATTTACAACTTATATTACAATAAGTTTTACAAACTGCAATTCAGCATCGAAAGCAAAATTGTGTTCGATTGAAAATTCGTTGCACAACGAAATTTTCGACCGTGCCAGCTCATAATACGAATTTGACATTCGATAGTCGATGTTCGATAGCCAGCGAAGATCGAAGATCGAATGCAACTCATAATAAGGACCTTAATTTCAGAAAAAGGTGATTTTTTTCGTTTTTTTTTTTTATAAAAAATAAATGGTTACTACTCGCAAGTTATCGTCGATGATGACCTGCGGTCTTCTTTACAAGGTTGGTAGATTTGCAGTCTTTAGTTGTTGTAAGTGGTCACAGCCCTACAATTTAATATTAGGGGTTGTGATGAAATATTTATTAAACTACTATATTTGTGTCAAATTTCAACTTTAGTGGAATAGAACTTCTAGGGAACAAAAGGGACCAAGAAACGTATACTACCCAGAGAAAGGTGAAAGTGTCCTCTTTAACCCTATATATACTTTTGCACCCGTGACAATCCGCGGGTGATGAAATTACTTAAAAGATTTCAAATTACGGTAATATAAACAGCCCTATAAGTATAAAATGGTGTGTTAAATTCGTGCCTTAGGTATTTTATAGCTTATAAAAATTCATTTGTAAGCTGTTTTTTTTTTATTATCATACCTTTTTACACCTTTTTATTTTACCTAACGATGCACTTATGCAAGTAATAAAGAAAACACACACAAGTAGTTCTTCCGTTTGGTGGGTTTTTTATATATTATTTTAATTAGTAATGTACTAATGCCATTTTCTTACCTTTTTATTTTACCTAGAAACATAGTATGATGGCTTAAGAAAAGGCTTCTAAGAAAGTACATTTGAGTACAAATTTAATTGCTATAATATATTTCAGCAATAACATTTGCAAAAAAAAAAAAAATATTCAGAGAAATATGGAGAGCTTCAGTTATACGGAACTGACCGAAGAGTATTTTAGGAACAAAAACCAGGAAGATGTTCTTAGTTACTTTCAAATAAAATTAAACTTAAATTCGTGTAGCATCGAAATTTAAGAGGAATTATCTAATTTCGTCAAAGCACTAAAAACGCTACAAAGAAGTTAGCTACAATAAACAAAATTTTTATATAAAAAGCGCAAACTGGTTAGAAGGTCAACTTACTGTCGCCGCAAAAACAGCAAAGCAAGATAAGGCTGGAAGACCACGCAAATCATTGGACAACTGCAGCGATATATCTAAGAGGCGGAAACTTAAAGATGTTAACGATGAAATTGGTTGTACAAATATAAAAGAATCTTTCCTACATCAATTATGATCACAGAAACAATTGACAAAAGTGAAAAAGTTGTTAAAGCTAGTCCAGTGAGAACAAACCGGATTCTTAAAAGTATACCAACTCTAAGCGATGCACAACAGTTCATAAATGAGGATGCATAAGCATTATTTCTGGATTTGAAATTAACAAAACAGCAATATATTCAACTCAGATTGGGTGCGATTGAAAAGGGCTCGTATATGTATCCAGCATATCATCATTGCTAAAATGGACTGTTTGCCATCAAAGGGCACTATTACAATCACACCAATTTCGGCAGAGGTACAACTACAATCTCTTCTTGATCACACAGCCAGACGGTTGCTTCAATTAATAAAAGGAAATGAATTAAAGAAATGTGGAGACACAAAGTTAATTCTTTTTTGTAAATGGGGGATGTGATGGTTCTTCGGGACAAAAACAATACAAACAAGTAGCATGTGTAAATATTTCGGACTCAGATATGTTCATGGTATTATTTGTACCATTGCGATTGTAAAAGATGTTGGAAGATTCAGAGCCTGCGACTAGTACAACGCAAACAAAATATATTAGGAAAAATGAGACACTATCTTCTACGAAATACTGCATGCCAATCAAATTTGAGTTCAAACAAGAAACTCATGGATGCCATTAACAAAGAAGTTAATGATATCAAGGCGTAAATTGCAACACTACAGCCATTAAAATTACAGTTAGATGGGGAGCAAATTGAAGTAAGCTATCAATTAATGCTGACAATGATAGATGGAAAAGTAGGCCAGACTTTGTATAACACGAGGGCTACATCCAGCTGCATCATATGCCAAGCAACATCAAGCCAATTATAGCATCTTCAGGCGGCAAAATGAACCACTTGATTCGCTCTCTGAATCACGATTGCGAACCTTGGTGTTCAGACGAGTGTTCTTGTTTCATTTTGACTTTTATATTTTTGAAGACATCCTTCTGCACTTTACGTTTCACTATTTAATTTTTTCCATTTTTATTTGAATATATATATGTAAATATATACTTTTTATTTGTTAAATGTTTCTATTATTTTATTGTACACATTAATTTTTTGTTTTTTCTTTGTTTATATATTTTTGACAGCTAGTTCAGATAAACTAGCGATAATTTTTTATCAAAATTGGAGATGACACTCAATTTTTCTAGGTTCACAACTAGGTTCAAAATGAACCAAGTAGGTTCGCTCTCAACATTTTGTATGGCGAATCATGTAGATTCAATCATGATTCGGGCGCGAACCGTGAATGAGAGAGCGAACCGCGAATCTTGCTGTCCGTGTGAACATAGCATTAGACCAAGTCCCGACCAAATCATTAGATAATACTGATGCATATGAATTTGGATTATCATCTGTGCATGCAAGAATATGACTTATGGAACACATATTAAAAATCAGTTATGCTTTGGATTTGGGTCTTCAGGATCAATAAGAAACAATGAAACCAGCAAAAAGTTAAGAAGTTCAGAAACGAAACATGTTTAAGATGAATATCGCAAATTTGGATTGATTGTAGATCAGCCAAAACAAGGGTCAGGCAATACAAATGTCTTCAATACCACAAGAAGATTCTTTTCAGATCCAGAAACAGCATCTGAAATAACAGGAGTTGATTTAAACCTTATTTTCAGATTTAAAATAATGCTAAAAGAACTTGCCTGCAAGGAAGAAATTGACTCAAAAAAATTTGGAGATTATGCTAAGAAAACTGCAAAAATATATACAACCAAGTACCCATGGAGAAATATGTCTGCAACAGTTCACAAAATTCTTTATCATGCAGTAGATGTCATTGGTGCCACTTGGAGATATATCAGAGAAGGCTCAGGAAAAAAGAAATAAGGACCACAGATTATATAGAGAGCACAATACTAGAAAAATTTCACGAAATTCCACAAATGAAGATCTATTTAATATAGTATTGGTCACGTCAGATCCGTTCATCTCCAGTATTCGAAATCAATGGAAAGTGGAACATCGGGATTTAGATGAAGAATTCAAAAAACTACTTAAGAACAGAAATAACACAAAACAAAATATGGAATATTTGCAATCAATATTTGAATCAAATAAATAATAATTATAATTGCACGAATAATAATTATAAGTACGAAAAACATTGTATTAGTAAAAAATAATAATAAACGGAACCTCCCATTGTTACAAATGCTATTAAAATCTATTTTTTTTAAAAAGGTTTTTTTACCCACATATGTATGAAATGTTTTAATAAGTAGGAAAGATTCAAAAAATAAAAACTCTTATTTTCATATCAAAATCAGAATCATTGCGCTAATGTTCAGCAGATTTATTTTGCAAAAATTAACAAATTTGACAGCAAAAAATGATAAATTTTCCTGTAGTAATAGCATATTACTAACGTTTTTTGAAGTGGAAATATTCTTTGAGTGTAAACAAATTTGCAATTTGCTATTACTACAGGAAAATTTATCATTTTTTGCTGTCAAATTTGTTAATTTTTGCAAAATAAATCTGCTGAACATTAGCGCAATGATTCTGATTTTGATATGAAAATAAGAGTTTTTATTTTTTGAATCTTTCCTACTTATTAAAACATTTCATACATATGTGGGTAAAAAAACCTTTTTAAAAAAAATAGATTTTAATAGCATTTGTAACAATGGGAGGTTCCGTTTATTATTATTTTTTACTAATACAATGTTTTTCGTACTTATAATTATTATTCGTGCAATTATAATTATTATTTATTTGATTCAAATATTGATTGCAAATATTCCATATTTTGTTTTGTGTTATTTCTGTTCTTAAGTAGTTTTTTGAATTCTTCATCTAAATCCCGATGTTCCACTTTCCATTGATTTCGAATACTGGAGATGAACGGATCTGACGTGACCAATACTATATTAAATAGATCTTCATTTGTGGAATTTCGTGAAATTTTTCTAGTATTGTGCTCTCTATATAATCTGTGGTCCTTATTTCTTTTTTCCTGAGCCTTCTCTGATATATCTCCAAGTGGCACCAATGACATCTACTGCATGATAAAGAATTTTGTGAACTGTTGCAGACATATTTCTCCATGGGTACTTGGTTGTATATATTTTTGCAGTTTTCTTAGCATAATCTCCAAATTTTTTTGAGTCAATTTCTTCCTTGCAGGCAAGTTCTTTTAGCATTATTTTAAATCTGAAAATAAGGTTTAAATCAACTCCTGTTATTTCAGATGCTGTTTCTGGATCTGAAAAGAATCTTCTTGTGGTATTGAAGACATTTGTATTGCCTGACCCTTGTTTTGGCTGATCTACAATCAATCCAAATTTGCGATATTCATCTTAAACATGTTTCGTTTCTGAACTTCTTAACTTTTTGCTGGTTTCATTGTTTCTTATTGATCCTGAAGACCCAAATCCAAAGCATAACTGATTTTTAATATGTGTTCCATAAGTCATATTCTTGCATGCACAGATGATAATCCAAATTCATATGCATCAGTATTATCTAATGATTTGGTCGGGACTTGGTCTAATGCTATGTTCACACGGACAGCAAGATTCGCGGTTCGCTCTCTCATTCACGGTTCGCGCCCGAATCATGATTGAATCTACATGATTCGCCATACAAAATGTTGAGAGCGAACCTACTTGGTTCATTTTGAACCTAGTTGTGAACCTAGAAAAATTGAGTGTCATCTCCAATTTTGATAAAAAATTATCGCTAGTTTATCTGAACTAGCTGTCAAAAATATATAAACAAAGAAAAAACAAAAAATTAATGTGTACAATAAAATAATAGAAACATTTAACAAATAAAAAGTATATATTTACATATATATATTCAAATAAAAATGGAAAAAATTAAATAGTGAAACGTAAAGTGCAGAAGGATGTCTTCAAAAATATAAAAGTCAAAATGAAACAAGAACACTCGTCTGAACACCAAGGTTCGCAATCGTGATTCAGAGAGCGAATCAAGTGGTTCATTTTGCCGCCTGAAGATGCTATAATTGGCTTGATGTTGCTTGGCATATGATGCAGCTGGATGTAGCCCTCGTGTTATACAAAGTCTGGCCTACTTTTCCATCTATCATTGTCAGCATTAATTGATAGCTTACTTCAATTTGCTCCCCATCTAACTGTAATTTTAATGGCTGTAGTGTTGCAATTTACGCCTTGATATCATTAACTTCTTTGTTAATGGCATCCATGAGTTTCTTGTTTGAACTCAAATTTGATTGGCATGCAGTATTTCGTAGAAGATAGTGTCTCATTTTTCCTAATATATTTTGTTTGCGTTGTACTAGTCGCAGGCTCTGAATCTTCCAACATCTTTTACAATCGCAATGGTACAAATAATACCATGAACATATCTGAGTCCGAAATATTTACACATGCTACTTGTTTGTATTGTTTTTGTCCCGAAGAACCATCACATCCCCCATTTACAAAAAAGAATTAACTTTGTGTCTCCACATTTCTTTAATTCATTTCCTTTTATTAATTGAAGCAACCGTCTGGCTGTGTGATCAAGAAGAGATTGTAGTTGTACCTCTGCCGAAATTGGTGTGATTGTAATAGTGCCCTTTGATGGCAAACAGTCCATTTTAGCAATGATGATATGCTGGATACATATACGAGCCCTTTTCAATCGCACCCAATCTGAGTTGAATATATTGCTGTTTTGTTAATTTCAAATCCAGAAATAATGCTTATGCATCCTCATTTATGAACTGTTGTGCATCGCTTAGAGTTGGTATACTTTTAAGAATCCGGTTTGTTCTCACTGGACTAGCTTTTTCACTTTTGTCAATTGTTTCTGTGATCATAATTGATGTAGGAAAGATTCTTTTATATTTGTACAACCAATTTCATCGTTAACATCTTTAAGTTTCCGCCTCTTAGATATATCGCTGCAGTTGTCCAATGATTTGCGTGGTCTTCCAGCCTTATCTTGCTTTGCTGTTTTTGCGGCGACAGTAAGTTGACCTTCTAACCAGTTTGCGCTTTTTATATAAAAATTTTGTTTATTGTAGCTAACTTCTTTGTAGCGTTTTTAGTGCTTTGACGAAATTAGATAATTCCTCTTAAATTTCGATGCTACACGAATTTAAGTTTAATTTTATTTGAAAGTAACTAAGAACATCTTCCTGGTTTTTGTTCCTAAAATACTCTTCGGTCAGTTCCGTATAACTGAAGCTCTCCATATTTCTCTGAATATTTTTTTTTTTTTGCAAATGTTATTGCTGAAATATATTATAGCAATTAAATTTGTACTCAAATGTACTTTCTTAGAAGCCTTTTCTTAAGCCATCATACTATGTTTCTAGGTAAAATAAAAAGGTAAGAAAATGGCATTAGTACATTACTAATTAAAATAATATATAAAAAACCCACCAAACGGAAGAACTACTTGTGTGTGTTTTCTTTATTACTTGCATAAGTGCATCGTTAGGTAAAATAAAAAGGTGTAAAAAGGTATGATAATAAAAAAAAAAACAGCTTACAAATGAATTTTTATAAGCTATAAAATACCTAAGGCACGAATTTAACACACCATTTTATACTTATAGGGCTGTTTATATTACCGTAATTTGAAATCTTTTAAGTAATTTCATCACCCGCGGATTGTCACGGGTGGAAAAGTATATATAGGGTTAAAGAGGACACTTTCACCTTTCTCTGGGTAGTATACGTTTCTTGGTCCCTTTTGTTCCCTAGAAGTTCTATTCCACTAAAGTTGAAATTTGACACAAATATAGTAGTTTAATAAATATTTCATCACAACCCCTAATATTAAATTGTAGGGCTGTGACCACTTACAACAACTAAAGACTGCAAATCTACCAACCTTGTAAAGAAGACCGCAGGTCATCATCGACGATAACTTGCGAGTAGTAACCATTTATTTTTTATAAAAAAAAAAACGAAAAAAATCACCTTTTTCTGAAATTAGGGTCCTTATTATGAGTTGCATTCGATCTTCGATCTTCGCTGGCTATCGAACATCGACTATCGAATGTCAAATTCGTATTATGAGCTGGCACGGTCGAAAATTTCGTTGTGCAACGAATTTTCAATCGAACACAATTTTGCTTTCGATGCTGAATTGCAGTTTGTAAAACTTATTGTAATATAAGTTGTAAATTATTTTAATTTCATGAGATTGTTCTGCCTTGTGTGCATTGCCGCAGCAGTTCATCTGTAGTAGACAGCAATTCTATAAACGCCTCCTTGTAGTCGAAAATTCGCTTTAAATATTGTAAACAAATGGTACCTTATAATTGGTTATTATCGAGCTAATTAGGCCTAATGTATTGTTAAAACCTCGCATACTTACGTAGTGGAATCCATTTCCAAAATGTTGGAAGCATCTCTCATGACGAAGCATTCATCTTCATCAGATGGTCATAGAACCATAATTCCATGTTAATAAATATTGGTCACGTCAGATCCGTTCATCTCCAGTATTCGAAATCAATGGAAAGTGGAACATCGGGATTTAGATGAAGAATTCAAAAAACTACTTAAGAACAGAAATAACACAAAACAAAATATGGAATATTTGCAATCAATATTTGAATCAAATAAATAATAATTATAATTGCACGAATAATAATTATAAGTACGAAAAACATTGTATTAGTAAAAAATAATAATAAACGGAACCTCCCATTGTTACAAATGCTATTAAAATCTATTTTTTTTAAAAAGGTTTTTTTACCCACATATGTATGAAATGTTTTAATAAGTAGGAAAGATTCAAAAAATAAAAACTCTTATTTTCATATCAAAATCAGAATCATTGCGCTAATGTTCAGCAGATTTATTTTGCAAAAATTAACAAATTTGACAGCAAAAAATGATAAATTTTCCTGTAGTAATAGCATATTACTAACGTTTTTTGAAGTGGAAATATTCTTTGAGTGTAAACAAATTTGCAAATTTGACAGCAAAAAATTTGTAATTTTTCAGTAGTAATACCAACATTTCCAGTTGATTTTACTTTTTTTTGAGTGTAACAATTTTTTGGATGTAAAGATTAAAAAAAAATACATTATTAAAAAATGCTTGTAATAACTATTAAAATCTAAATATGACATTTTTTAATAAATAAAAAAACAAAAAACACTTATTTTACGCTAAAAGTTAAAAAAATTAAAGTTTAACTTTGACCTAGAATTTCGTAAAAAGTATTCAATCAATTCTTATGAAATTTAAACAGACCCAAGTGCAACTAATATCTACCCACTGGAAAAAGAATTATTAAAATATTTTGATCGGTTCAAAAGCGCCGTTTGGTAATGAGTGTCCAAATCTAAGATTAGTAGAGTGTTCAAAGAGTCTAGAGCTATAATAAGGCAAAAAGGAAAATTTAGCAGTTTTTGTTTTTTTTTCTGTTTCTCTTTTATTAATTTTTTATTTTATGTTGTAGGTGATTTAAAAAAAAAAAATTAAATTTTGATGGTGCAGATTGTTTCAATTCCTTTTGCAAAGATATGCGGAAGGAACCAAGTTATTTTTTCAAAACGCAATTTTGAATTGCCTAGTTGCCGAATGAATTCCAAGGAGTACGTTGAAGTCTTGTAAGACAAATTGTAGCCATTTTTAGAAAGTAACAATTACGAAGGACTAATTTTCCAGCTTGGCAGCGTTTGAGTTCGTAAAAGTTGATATACCCATGGTTCTAGTCTAAAAAAAATTAAGACTATGAACTGGTCGGCGTGTTCTCCTCATCAAGACCCAATAGGGAATATTTGGGGAATATTAGCTCCTCGTATTAATATAGAACTGCCAATAACAAACTGTATTTGACCCAAAGGAAACGTTTCTCGATGAATGGTGGTCAATCAATGAAGAATTGCGAACAAATTTGACTGAGAGACAGATATTATTAAACAATATTACGTTATTTTATTAAAGTTTATAGTTTATAGTTTATAGTTATGAAACAGGAATAAGTTTTGAAATGCAAAATTAATCTTAAAACATAAACAATAAATGAATAATATTTATTGAACAATATGTGGTTGTGATTGTTTTATTCTATACTAGTATTCCCTGTGGCGCTTCGCTGCGAGACTTATTGACATATTTTAGTTCACAATCAATTTTTCATACGAAGTTTGTATCATGCTATTAAAATATTTTATTTAATTTAGTTTATATTTTTTTATTTCAATGCTTTTCTTTTTGTTGTTTCATTCGGTGCTACAATTATCAAATTTTTCGGCATTCTTACTCTGTAGCAAGGTACATATCGATGACTTAATATAAAAAAGGCGTAACTCGATTTTTTGTTACTTTACTGGAGAAGGAAAAAACTTAATAAAATCCGTAAAATTTTAAATTTGTATTAAAATTTTTATTTCTCATTAAAAACAAAATTTGAGGTAAGGTACATCTGATATTTGTCTACCATAATGAACAAAAACACTATTTTGAAAAAAATTGAGTTACGTCTTTTTTATAGTAAGCTATCGATATGAAGGTCATTTCCAAATTAAATCTGGCAACACTTTACTATTCGCCTTGAATTTAAAATATCACTTGGCAATTTTTAATTTTTGCGATTTTTATTTTGGCGATATTTAATTAAAGCGTTTTTCGATTTTCCATTTTTAAATTTGAAGATTTTCGGTTTTGGCGATTTTCATTTTTTTTTTCGTGATTTTCGGTTTTGGCGATTTTTGATTTTGGCAATTTTTTATTTTTGATGATTCTGCCGATATTTTCCACGAGTAATTGATAGTTAATATACTTGTCCAAAGTTTCAAGACTACCCATATTAATATCTGATGGGCTCGTGCAAAGTGTCGAGGGTTTTCCTTTTATAGTACACCATTTATATGATATTATATATTTACTTTGTATGGGCGGTGTTAAGCTCACTGCTACGATCACGCCCATTTTTTGTTCAACTAATCACAGGAATAACTTGTGGGCTCACGAAAATTCACACAAGGCTCTCACTTTTACAGTACTCCAGATAAATGACATTTAATAATTACTTTGTGTGGGGATTGCCGCGCCTATTGGTGTAATCCCGCCCATTTTTTTCCTACCACTAACATTGATTATAGATGACCTCAGACAAATTTTCAAAACTGTCTCTGTCTTACTACTCGAGATATATAATATTGTCTTATTGCTTTGTATGGGAGGTGCCACGCCCACTTATCCGATCCCGACCATTTTCGGCAAAGCCAGTAACATAAACAATTGGTGACATAACACAGGTTTGCAAAGTTCTCCCTGTCATTATACTCAATATTAAAAATTCACTATATATGGGAGGTGCCACGCCTGCTAGAAATTACAAAAAAATTATGGCCTATGTCCATCCTTAAGGACCATTCTAAATACTGAAAGCAACATTTTTAGAATTAGATGAGTAGTTATGGAGATTACCTCATACAAACAAACACGAATTTCCTCTAATAAAATAAGTATATACGAGGGCGGATCAATAAGTCCATGACTTTTAGAATGAAACACATTTTTTTTGCAAAAAAAAAAAAAAAATATTTTTCAACATAATCTCCTTTTAGCTCAATACACTTTGTCCAACGTTTCTCCAATTTTTGTATCCCTTCCAAAAAATAGGATTTTTCGAGGTCCATAAAATAGTCATTTTTGATCAATAATTTCATCGTTGGAGCTAAATCTCTTTCCACCGAGTCATTTCTTTACGTTTGGAAATAGGAAATAGTCACTGGGGGCTAAATCCGGAGAATATGGCGGACTTATTGATCCGCCATCGTAATAACTATGGATGATAACTTAATATGTGTAGCTTTATCTTTATCAACTAAATCAAAGATGCGTCTATAGTTATGGTACACAGTGTATAACTCTTTGGAAAGACTATTTACTGCAGAACCCGTATTATGTATCAATTGTTTAGAAAAATGTAACAAAATAGTAACTTTTTTGGCCAAATCAAGAAAAGGATAGTGTAACCCCTCCGTTGCCAATCATTTCCGCTTCAGCTTAGGGTGGTTCAATTGGCTTTAAGTGTCATATTATGCCTGGATAGAAACCCTTAAAAATTAGATACTTTGAAACAGTTCAAGATTTTTAACAACATCTCTCATAAGTATGGAAGTAATTAATTCAAATTCGAAAAATGTTTACTTATTAAACTGCTTCAAAATACATGTTTGTACATTTAAGAATTTGTTATGTCCAAATTTTTTTGCATTTAATAAATTCGAAATTTGTCGTGCATAGCATACATACAAAAAAAAAAATGGAAACAGCAGGTAAAAATAATTTAAAATTAAATTAAATACTGAAATCTGTGCAAAACTACAACAAAGCAGCCATTAAAATTTTCCCCACAGTATAATTATGCATATATCTAACTGATGTGGCTTTGATAATAGAAAAGAATATATTTTGTTACAATGTTAATACGAACACAATGTTTATTAAAATGTAATATTTAAGGGGGATTTAAAAGAGTTCCGATAGAAATTGCTTTTGCTTAATAGTTTCTTGTACAAGCGATTTTATTTTAAGCAAGGAATATTATATGTATATTAGGGTAATAACTTTTTGCAATTTTTGCAAATATCAAATTCTTCATCGCACAGCCGTATAGACCATGAAAAAATATTAAAAAATTATGTACTACTCTTTCGCGATCGTTAAAAAAGCTCACAAATGCGATAAAGTTTTGAATTTTAGTCCTTTTTTTAGGTATAAAAAAATAATATTTAATTACAAAGTTTTTAGTATTTTCTTATAATTGCAATAATATAAAAAAAAAAACGCACCATTTGGATGGAGGGCGCAAAAAAATTGCGATATTATGACGCTATCTAGTGATAAAGACGCTAGACAGTGATAATTTCCATTAATTTACGATTATGAGGGTGTAATGTAAAAATAGTGGGCCTCAGCACCAAAAAAAAAAAAAACCTATGTATATATTTTTTTCTTTTAAGTTCCATTTTATTTCGTTTAGATTTTGATGATTTTATTATTTACTCATGATACGGACGAGTATATTTTAAAAATTTCATTTCTCGATTTTTATTGTATAAAACATGTGTCAAAGAAGGTCTCGAAATTTTTATCACAAGTATTTAATTTATTAAACGTATATTGTTTGTATTATATCGATTCGATATTATCGAAGTTATTTTTTTTATTTGAATTTATCGTTCGTATTATTTAAAATGAAATCTAAAAAAAGTACAACAGCTGTTCAAAAAAATTCAACTACGTGGAATCTTTAACAAGATTTAAAGATGCTTCAACAAAATGTCGTGATATACAAAACATGGAATTATCGCTATCTGCGTTAAACAGAATGCCAAAAGATATATTATTGGAAGATTTAACACGTTAGCCAAAGATAAAAAAATAAAAAGGAAAGGTATGTTACAATTTCTGAAGAATTATTTGACCTCTGGATTAAGCTAAATATGAAAAAATGCAAATTTATAACATAAATCGAAAAGTTGAAAAATTGATATTACTTTATCAAAAAAAGCTAAAACGTCCTAATCGTGATAACTTTAGTAAAATATTTGATATAACAACCGTAGCAGATGAACTAGAATCTGAACCACAACTCATTTCTGATTCAGATTCATCAACAATGTCTTATAGTGATGATGATGATCAAGAGGACATTGATTTCACACCTTCGGGTAGATCAAAACCTGTCAAATTACCCATAAACCCAGCCGTTACACTAGTTAATAATGCAAAATTGAGTACGACTAAAGCAGCCAAGTTACGTAAACAATTGGCTGAGTCGGGAATAGACATTTCAACAATTTCGCAAGCTGGTATTTATGAAGCGGTAATAAAATCCGCAGAAAATTTAGAAGAATTTTACACAAGAACGCTGCAAAATTATGAATGGTGCCTACATTTCGACGAAAAAGATGGGTTAAAAATGAAATACAGGTAATTGTCGTTAAAAATCAGCGCAAAGAAATTAAATTAGCTATACTAGTACTGGACAATGGTCGTGGTTTAACAATTTTCAGCGGTATTAAAGAAATAGAACGTTTTGCAAAAGATAAAAAACATGTTCACCACAATAACATTAACAAATAATATTGAAAATCTTGGTTTTCAAATTGACAACTTTTTGTTAACTTATAATAAAAACAGAATTAAAAGAAAGATGAAACGACTTTTGGTTATTAGAAATCAATTAAAAGGAAAAACAGCGCGGATTCCTAAAATAAAAAATTGCTTTGAAATAATAAAACGATATTATTTAAATTTGTATTAACAATTTCTATATAATGCACTACTCACTCTTCCTCTCTCACTCTTGCGTGAGAGATGCCGTAGTTGCAAAAATTTGCGGCAGGACTGTCAATTGTTTGCATAAGAAAAGTTTTGACGGAAATCAGTGCTGCCAAGTGATGCATTTTTGAACGTTTTACTTTTATTATGCTGCAGTGATGCATAACTACTGCATTTACGAATGTACTCAAACCTTAAATAAGTTCAATTTGTGGAGATCTATAAAAACGATAGTATGTGACACAACAAGTGTTAACATTGGCATAATAAATGGTGTTGTTGCTCTGCTAAAAAAGCGTTTCCAATCAATTTTCTAACCGCCGCCAAAATACATAGGGTGCCAGCATCATGTCCTGGATTTATTACTACGACATGTAATGGACGAGTTACTAGGTGGCACAACATCATTTCCAAAAAATTATTTTTATTCTCAGTGCAACATTGCCCATAGCGTAGTGCGATGAAGAAATTTTGTTAAAAAAATGTTATTACCCTAATGTATATACTATATTTTTTATTTATTACAATATTAAAAATATACAAACAGTATAAAAACAAGTAAGAAAATAATAGTCGGTCTAGACCGACTATACCATACCCTATAGCATGCGTTTAGAGACCCTATCTCTTAGGCCCAATTAATTGGATATAGAAAATAAGCATAAACCAAATTTTAGTGGCATTGTTATTAATTTTTTTTCCTGCGAATATGAAAAAGTTCATATCGGATGTTGTAGTTAAATGGGGACTAGGTCGCAAAAATGGACCGATCCTGACCATATTTGGTAAAGTCACTTATATTTTCAAAAAATAAAAACAAACCAAATTTGAGAAAAATCTGTGCAATATTTTTTGTTTTTTGATAGATTTAAGTGAAGCAGCTTTATATGGGGGCTATGACTAAGAATTGTTGTATAGGGTTTAGTTTTGGGCTACTGATTAATGGGTGTACTAAACACACACAAACCCAATTCGATCGAGATCTATATGATAATTTGGATATTATGACCATTTAACTCGATCTCATAGGGGTCATTTGTATGGGGACTAGGTCTGAACAAGAACCATTGTCGAAAATTTCAATAGGATACATCCTATGGCCGGCAGAAGCTAACGTACTAAATTTCATCAAAATATATTCATATTTACGACCTGTAGTTTGATTACAAGGTTTGTAGGGACACACAGACAGACGGACGGAAGGAAATCGCTAAATCGGCTCAGAAAGTGATTCTGAGTCGATCGGTATAATAAAAGGTATGTCAAATATTTTTGGCAGTTACAAACATCAGCACAAAGTCATTATACAATAACCACATAGTAGTATAGGGTATAAATATTTACCAAAATACCCCAACTAGTTCAAAGACTTTCCAATGGAATTCATAGATAAACACTGCTGCTAAATAAATTTCGCATCAATTACTTACATTGTATTTACATAACCATATCTTAGTATCGTTATAATAATATTTTTGTTGATAAGGTATTGAAGAGAAGCTGAAATTCAAAAACATAACTTTTTTAAACATAACAAAATTTTAAGACCAATCTAACAAAAAGTTATGCTTATGTTGTTTTTAGCATGCAGCTAATCAAACTGCACTTACTGCATGCGGCGTATATTTTTATACCCTATACCACTATGTGGTTTGGGTATAATGACTTTGTGCTGCTGTTTGTAACAACCAAAAATATTTGACCTAGACCCATCTTTAATTATACCGATCGAATCAGAATCACTTTCTGAGTTGATTTAACAATGTCCGTCCGTCCGTCCGTCCGTCCGTCTGTCTGTGTGTCCATGTAAAGCTTGTAATCAAACTGCAGGTCGCAAATATGAATATATTTTGACGAAATTTGGTATATAAGCTTTTACCGGCCATGGGATGAACGCTATTGAAATTGGTGGGAATCGGTCCATGTTCAGACCTAGCCCCCATACAAATTACCCACATGAAATCGACATAAATTGCCATAAGATCCAAATTGTCATATAGATCTTACTCAAATTGGGTTTGTATGCGTTCATTACATCCACCAATGAGTAGTCCAAAAATGATCCCTTTGACCCCATATAGAGCTGCTTCCCGATCTTCACTCAAATTTATTAAAAAACAAAAATATTGCACTGATTCTTCTCAAATTTTCATTGTACATATTTTTGCAAAATACAAGAGATTTTACCAAACATGATCAGGATCGGTCCATTTTTGGACTTAGTCCCTTTATAGATATAGCATCCGATATGAACTTTTTCATATCTGCAGCCAAAAAAATTAATAAAAATCCCACTCAAATTTGGTTTTTGCTTATTTTCAATGTCCAGTTAGTTGGACCTAAGAGATAGGGTTTCTAAACGCATGGTATAGGGTATCGTATAGTCGGTCTAGACCGACTATAATTTTCTTACTTGTTTATTATGTGCTGATGTTTGTAACTACCAAAAATATTTGATATATACCAATCCTTTATTATACCGATCGACACAGAATCACTTTTCGATTTAACGATGTCCGTCCGTCCGTCCGTCTGTCCGTCCGTTCGTCTGTGTGTCCATGTAAACTTACAGGTCGCAAATATGAATATTAGGGTGACAGCGGTTTGTATGAAAAAAAAAATTGGTCGCAATTTGAGGTGTGCGGGTCGAAGTATTGTGACACTGGATCCAAAACTTTAGTCCGCAAAATTTTAGCCAAATCGGACACTGCTTTCTGGACGCGCATTGATTTCAAAGTTCAAATATGAATTTATATGTAAAAAATATTTTAAAAAAAATATCACTTTTCACAAAAATTTTGATCTTAATAATTGCGTGTCAATCAAATTAATTAATAAACCATAATCTAGGGTAAATTATCTTTCTAATAAAACAACAAACTCTATTATCGGTTGAAAAACAGCCAGGTTATATCAAGTTCCCCAGGCAAAAATGCACCGCAGACCACATAATTAAGAAAATCGAGCTCACATTTTTAAAGACATTGAAATAATTTACAACAACACTATTTTTGCATTCTCCTTATCCCAAAATGCTCTTATGTAAAGTATTTTGCATCTCGTCTAGTGGTACGCCGTTCTAAATTAATGTCAAAACAGTACGTATTTTTAACGCTATTTCAAAATCTCCAATTTTACTTTTGCAACAATTTTGTCCAAGAAATTTACCGAAAGCAGCGATTGGACTCATAAGCAAAATATATGTGATTAAAAATGCCAAAGATTGTAGGTATCCTGGTCTTAATTTGGCGAGGGCAGCGTTTTAATTTCAGCAGATTTGAAGAAAAATTTTATTTTTCATAATTTTTCAACTTTTAGGCGACATCTTTTTGATGTCTTCATGTTTCAAATATCTTTTAATAAAATATTATACTACTTGATATAAGTTCACAATCTGGTAAATTGAGATTAAATTAAAGCACTATAAATTGTCCCTCTTCAAGGTCAAAAGTCAAATTTAAGGAGATTTAAAGTTTTTTTAAAACAAAATATCGAAATAATATATATTTGTGGAAGGATTTCGATACAAATTGTTGATAATATCTTACTATTTCCAAAAAATAATATTCTGGACTTATTTTCTGAAATTAACCCGTGGGGTACTCTTGATGTCAAATTGAAAATCTATAAATATTTTCTTCATCAGCATTTTTTTTAAATAAAACAAATTTAATGTATTCATAAAATTATTTATTATTTTATGAAAATATTTAGATTAATTAGTTTTTATATTTAATACAGTGTAAACAAATTTGTATATCGAGGGCTTATATTCAAAATGTGCTATCTGCATCAATAATTATTTTAAAGAGAGCGTGTAAAACCAATTTATTGATAAGATCTGAAAGTATTTGTCGATTGATTTGCTACGATATCTAAGTATTAAGAAATAGTTAATAATGTATGTTATAAAAATTAATATTATATTTGACGGTTATATCAGAGAACAGTTTGAAATCAAAAATTAATATTGCCGTGAAATGTAGATATCACTTTTTGAATATAAGCCCTTGATATACCTTTATATGAATATAATAATTCTGAGAAAAAAAACTAAAACTAGGACACATTTTGAGTACCCCACGGGTTAATTTCAGAAAATAAGTCGAGAATATTATTTTTCAGAATTATTAAAATATTATCAACAACTTTTATCGAAATCCTTTCACAAATATATAATATTTCGATATTTGGTTTTAAAAAAATTTAAATATCCTTAAATTTGACTTTTGACCTTAAAGGGGGACAATTTTTAGTGTTTCAATTTAACCGTTATTTACAGGATTGAGAACATGTATCAAGTAGTATAATATTTTGACAAAAGATATTTCAAATATGAAAACACCAAAAATATGTAGCCTAAAAGTTGAAAAAGTATGAAAAAACACATTTTTCTTCAAACCCGCTGAAATTAAAACGCTGCCCTCGCCAAATTAAGAATAGGATACCTACAATGTTTGGCATTTTTAATCACACATATTTGGTTAATAAAACCTTAAAGTCCAATCATTGATTTCGGTAAATTTCTTGAACAAAATTTTTGAAAAAATAAAATTGGAGATTTTGAAATTGTGCTACAAAATACCTACCGTTTTGACATTGATTTAGAACGGCATAGCCATAGACGAGATGCAAACTACTTAACATAGATAATCCTGGGATCAGGAGAATGCAAAAATATTGTTGTTGTAAATTATTTCGATGTCGTTAAAAATGTGAGCTCGATTTTCTTAATCAAGTGGTCTGCGTCGCATTTATTGCCTGGGGAACTTGATATAACTTGGCTGTTTTTCAATCGATAATAGATTTTGTTGATTTATTAGAAAGATAATTTACCCTGGATTATGGTTTATTAATTAATTTAATTGAAACGCAATTATTGATACAAAATTTTTGTGAATAGTCATTTTTTTTTTTTTTGATAATTTTTACATATAAATGCATATTTGAACTTTGAACTCAATGCACGTCCAGAAAGCATTGTCCGATTTGGCTAAAATTTTGCGCACTTAAGTTTTAGATCCAGTGTTACAATAATCCGCCACGTCTTTAAATTCCAAAAAAAAAATGGCTGTCACACTAAATAATATATTTGAATGAAATTTGGTGTATAAGCTTCTACCGGCTATAGGATGAACGCTGTTGAAATTGGTGAACATCGGTTCATGTTCAAACCTAGTTCCCATACATATGACCCCTATGAGATCGACTTAAGTTGTCATAATGTCCAAACAACCATATAGATCTCGGTCAAATTGAGTTTGTGTTTATTAGATTCATTTATCAGTAGTTTAAAAAAATCCTATAGGACAATTCTTAGTCATAGCCCCCAAATGAAGCTGATTCCCGATCTTCACTTAAATCTATAAACAAACAAAAATATTGCACAGATATTTCTCAAATTTTGGATGGATGAGTTTTTGCAAAAAATTAAGTGATCTTACTGGCGTTAGGAAATATCGGCCAAAGAAAAAGCGCCAAAAAAAAAAAAAAAAAAAAAATGAAAAATCGGACAAATATATTGCACAAAAAAAAAAAAAAAAAAATTAAAATCACCCAAAAATAAAAATACGAAATTTCGCCTAAAAAAAGGTAGAAATGAAACCAGTAACCGTAGTGTTTTGCGTTAGGAAATTTTTTTAAAGAACTTTGCAATGCAGTTTCAAAGTCGGTCATAAAACTGTATGCCTCCAAATTAAATATATTATTATTTATGTAACTGAATAGATGGTCGTAACACTTTTTGGTTTTTTTATGCATTAAAACAAATATGAAGGGAAATATCTGTTGGGAAAAAAAATTAACGTTTTTAAAGTTATTTGTAAGATATATTGATTCATTTGTTTGTTTCTATTGCGGAGAATGAGAATCGCACGAATTTTTGTGAAAATTTTATAATTTTTGTTTTTGCTTATGACTAAAACGCCGCAGGCGAAAAATTAAAAAAAAATTGCGCGATTTTTTGTACAAATTTTTCATTTTTTGGTTTCTGTTTTTAAATTTCTTTATGCGCTTTTTCCCCGAAAAATTTTTTATTTTGTCCAAAAATCGTGCGATTTTTTTTAAAAATTTTTCATTTTCAGTTTGTTTCTGTACATATATTTTATGTCCAAAGTATTTACAACCAAACAAAACTAATCCTTCTCATTTATGGATAAAGACGTACATGAATTACCAACAGTTGTTTGAAAACTCCAAATGGAACAATTTTGGGCCATTTTTCATGTCATTTTTTTGTGCTTTTTCGCAATGAAAAATTACCCAATTTTATTAAATGTAATTGAGCCCAAAAATAACGAAAAAAACCCAGTAAATTTAGGTGTTTTTTCATATGAAGTTTAACCCAATTTTGTATGGAATTTTTTTGGGCGATTTTTAATTTTTTTTTGGGCGATTTTTCTTTGGGCGATATTTTCTACCGCCATCCTACCGCCATCTGAATCGGCCAATTTTTTTTACCTAGTCGCCATATAAATATAGTATCCGACATGAACTCATATCCGAAGGCAAAAAAATTAATAAAAATTCCACTCAAATTTGGTTTATGAATATTTTCTGTATTCAATTAGTTGGGTCTCTAAGCGCGTGGTATAGGGTATCTATACTGACTACAATTTTCTTACTTGTTTTATTAGAATTTTTTTAACAAAATGTTTAACCAATATAAAAATCGAACACTTTTTGAAAATTGTTATTTGTGTATGGAATGAGATATGAAACTTTTTCCTTAATTCATGTCCTTGTTATACTTAATTCTGCATCTACTTAAGTGGCATTGTATGTACATATGTCGAGTAGTTATATGATCCAAAGTATGAAAAGGATAAAATTATTTTTTACAAAACACCACCATTATCAATAACTACAAGTTCTTGTAACCTATAGGAATAAAGTTTATTTAAGTCAGCTTTTCTTGCTAATGTAGCACTTCTTAAATAAGCTTATTTAGTAACAGGATTATAACACGAAACCAATTCAATGATTTGAACACCACAATTCGCAAAGAAAAGATAATTCAATATAAAAAAGTTAAAACCATTAAGGATGAACCAACTTTGTTAAGTCTTGCCTGGAGGAGTTTATATTACAGTAGATTTTATTGTCGCATTTGACATCATTGGAAATCTGCAATATGCGATTATGTTTGAACGACCAACTAAATTTATGTATTCACGTACAACAACAGATTTATTACCATAACGGAGGATGGCCGTAAAATTTTATGATCATTATTTTCTCCCCGGGAAAATGTACAAAATGAAATATAAAGCATTCCATTTCCTTATTTATGCTAAATGTTGTTAAAATTGCAAAGCCTTTATAAATCCATTGATAATACTTGTATATTGCAATTTTATTGTATTCTAATCGACTCTATATCATGCATATAAAAAGAGAAACAAAACAAAAACCAATTAAAAGACAATGGCCTTGTATGTTTGCTTTGATATTCAAAAAAGTTTTATGTTGAAATAATCTGATGATAAAATATAAATAAACCCATACAAAACGATATTTGGAAAACCAAAAAATATGCTTTAAAAAATCATCATTAAAAACGGATAAAGATTAAAATAAAGAAAAAAAATGTTTAAGACAACGTTTGAATTTACGAGCTTTGTTATGGCTTTTAATAAAATTGTTTACTTTTTCTGGAAAGCCTGTGTCTTTCGTGATGCTTTTTGATAAACCTGCCCACTTTTGTTCTAACTTTTTTTTTCCCTGTTAAGCAGATCCCTTAGTGGCCTTAAGTTCCCTTTTATCTAAAGCCCTATATCGTTCAATAGGGCGAAGCTCAGGGCTATTTGGATGATTAGACTCTTTTGATGCAATCATAACACTATTTCTTTGGTACCAAACAATTGCCATTTTACTAAAGTGGCAAGAGGTCAGGTCGGGTCAGAAAGTGTTTAAAATTTAATTGAATAAAAATCATTATTTTTTTTTTTATAATAATTTATAAAAACAATAATTAGTTATTTATAATAGTTCGGTTCGAGATCATGTATACATTTTCTAATACTAGAAAAGATAATACTTTATGCAATGTAAGAGAAATTTGGGAAAAAAAATTGAAGACAGCGCTAGATGGAGTAGCTACTTTCGAACAAAGCGACTTGTTCATTTTCAGCATCCTTCTGCCTAAACAAGATCGACAATACATAAAAACTAACATACAAAACATACGGTCCAATGCAATTGTGATAAATCTGTTAAGATTTCACATGCCATTACAGTTCCCATCTATGGGACGGTTGGCAAAACAAAAAGAGCTTTTTTCACATTACGAGATTTGTAATTGATCAAAGCGATGTTAATGTAGACAAAAGCTATAAATTAGAAAAAACTCTGCTTGTTCGTTCTAACTCTCGTATGAAAAGAAAGAAAAAACATTTCTCATGTTCTTTTCTTTCTAATGTTGAGTTAAATAGTTGATTAAGCATGAGTTGAAGCAATAGGCAGAAGGATGCTGAACATGAACAAGTCGCTTTGTTCGAAAGTAGCTACTCCATCTAGCACTGTCTTCAATTTTTTTTTCAAATTTCTCTTACATTGCATAAAGTATTATCTTTTCTAGTATTAGAAAATGTATACATGATCTCGAACCGAACTATTATAAATAACTAATTATTGTTACAACACAAGATCGACAATACATAAAAACTAACAATTTATAAAAACAATTGAAGAAATTTTTTTTATATGGGAACTTCTATTTAAAATTAAATTAATATCTTTAATATTAATAGGCTAGGCGATTTCTTGTGACTGATGTTTTGTTCTACCGTTTTGTCCCAATTTTGATCAAACGTATTTTATTTCAAAGGTATTTCTTTTTAGCCGTTTTGCAGATTTACAAATTTTTAAATTTTTTCCTTTATTTTGAGTAAATTGCATTTAAAGTTGCTACTAACACATACATAAAATTATACAATGCTATGTGTGTTTTTATTAAATTTGTTAATGTGTTTGTAATAAAATGAGTTTGTTCTTTGTTTTGATTTGTGAATTGGCTTTAATTAATTAGCATACTTTTAGGGTCTTTATTTAATGAGAAAATAAAATTTCCTAGAATTTGCTAGTATTAATAAATTTTCTAGAAATTTTCATTGATTAACGATTTTCGAAAGTTCCAGTGAGAAACTAAAATATAATAAGTATGCTTTAATAAATCGATACCCAAAAAAATTAATTCTGCTTAATCGACATCATATTCCATGTTACAAGTTTTCCTCATTATTGCAAACAAATAATTTGGTAAAATTTTTTCAATATAAATGAATAAAGGAAAAATAAATACGGTGTAGGTGTAATTAAATATTTCTCTAATAAGAATTCAATAACAAAATACACAGATAATTACTGTGATTAAAATAAAAGTTGAGTATAAAATATGATTTTTTTTATGCTTTTCCATAACAATAATAAAAAAAATAATGAGAATACTATTAGTTTCAGTTTATCGATTTTAACGGCTGATACGAATTTCAAAATAATTTTCGTAACCAAAACAGAATTTGAGTTGTTACAATGTAAATTTTCAATTGGAATGACATTATTTTTCAATTAAAAAAAAAAAAAAAACCATTTAATTTCTATGCTTATGGAAGTCTTTGCGGAATATAAGAACGTTTCACTAAAAACGTTTTTATTTTTTGCATTTTTGCAACAGTTATAGCCTTAGGGTAAGTCCGTGCAAAGGTCAATCTTAGGACAAATATTAAAATTTTAATTTAAATAATTTTTAGTGATACGAGTACCATTTCAAAGAAAAGGGTATGAAAATATATCAATAGCCTGTTAGATGTATTTTTGTAAGAAAGGAAAAGTGTAACTAAGTTATTTTGAAAATAAAGGCAGAGCCTGTCATGTCTGTCACATTACAAAATACTTCTTTTTTACTAAAATTTATTTTAGAATTCATGTTTTTTTAATGCTTTATTAATAAACTAGCTCTTATATTAACTATAAACAACTGTTTCTTATTTCTGTGGTTTTCTAGAATAACCGCCTATGTCATAAAATCATAATGTTCAGGGGAGCCACAAAACGTAATATTTGAAATTACGCGCTCGGTATAAAGTTTTTAGATCTTTTTATTTCACAGTCCTGTAGATATGGGCAATAAACACTTTATATAAAATTTTGAGTCAAAAATCTTCAGAGGAATGATCATAGAGAAGGACGAAAAACAGTATGAAAATAACACTTTAAGTGTGTGCAGATAAAACAACTTATGTCGACAAACGTCGTTTTCTTTGAAAAAAGAAAACTACCAATGCAACCACCCATGTAGACATAAGTTGTTGTTGCTTGAAAAATGGATTTTTTTGTTCTTCAACAAAAAGTTAACGGGACTTAGGATGAGAATATAACAACGTAGCAAGAATAATAGTGATAAAAAATAACAGAAATAAACACACAAGGTTTTATAAGTGGTTATAAACTGAAAAATAATCCAAAATTATTTAGCATTTTTTTTTCATTAATAACAACGTATGGCGCTATGTGTCGTTTTCTGAGAAAATAATTTGTCAGCGATCAAACGTAGGTTGACATACGTCGATAGTGCTGCAAATTAATTTAATTATCATTTAAGTTACATCGTTATTTAAAGAAAAAACTCAGAAATGGTAAATATATTTTTTTTAAAAATTTAACACAGGTAAAGAGAGGTAAAAATTAATATATTTGGCATCGTTAACTCAAAACTGACAAAAATGGACATACGCGGTTATTCCAGAAAACCACAGATTTGTCATACAAATAACATCTCACGACTGCTTTTTACCCCCCAATTAATAATCACAATAATACCTTCTCTCTTATTCTAATGGTAAGTATGTTGGTCGGGTCCGTCTGCATAATTGTATATTTTTATGAACAACGAAAAACTATTACTGTATAAAATTGGATTAGCAAGATCAGTGAATGTCATGTCTGTCACTATGGAATTATCGCGTAGAAGAGATTTTTTGAAATTCGGTACGGCGTGACGGCAATCGATTTTATTTCAAAAACATGAAGAGTGTTAAATTCGGCTGTGCCGAATCTTTGATACCTCTTTAAGACCAAAAGTCAACTTTATTAATAAACTAGCTCTTATATTAACTATAAACAACTGTTTCTTATATGTCATACAAATAACTTCAGAGCTAAATGATGTTTGTTTGTTGTCATGTCTGTCACGACTCTTTTTTGCCCCAATTATTAATAACAATAATACTTTCTCTCTTTTTCTAATGGTTAATATGTTGGTCAAGTCGGTCTGAATAATTTTGTATATTTTTATGAACAACGAAAAACTATTACTGTATAAAATTGGATTAGAAAGATCAGTGAATGTCATGTCTGTTGTCACTATGGAATTATTTCGTAGAAGAGATTTTTTGAAAGTCGGTACGGGGTGGCTGCAATCGATTTTATTTCAAAAACATGTAAGAGTGTTAAATTCGGCTGTGCCGAATCTTTGATACCCTCCAGAGTTGGCTACGGTTACCATTTTAATACAGTTTCCGATAATTAACCTTTCAATTCGAATACTTTTTAAACTTAAAGTTAATTGTTTTTATACCATATAGTGGTATAGTTTAGGGTATAATGACTTTGTGCTGATGTTTGTAACTACCAAAAATATGTGACCTAGACCCATCTTTTATTATACTGATTGACTCAGAATCACTTTCTGAGTCGATTTAACGGTGTCCGTCCGTCCGTCTGTTTGTGTGTCTATGCAAACCTTGTAATCAAACTACAGGTAACAAATATTAATATATTTGGATGAAATTTGGCTATTGAAAATCGGTCCATGTACAGACCTTACCCCTGTAAAATCGACTAAAATGGTCATAATATCCAACTTATCATAAAGATCTCGGTCAAATTGGGTCTGTGTATGTTTATTGCATCCATTAAACAGTAGACGAAAAATAAATCCTACAGAACAATTCTTCGTCATATCCCCCATCTGAAACTGGTTCCCGATCTTCACTTAAATCTATCAAAAGCAAAAATATTACACAGATTACTCTCAAATTTGGTTTATTTATGTTTTTGCACAAAATAAGTGACAATAGGTAAAAAGTTACATGGATGAGAAAAAACACCTTTTTGGCCAAAATGTCAAATTTTGGCCCCCTCTAAATCAAAGAGTTCTTGACCGATCTTCTTGAAAACTTGTGTCCAAACTACTGTCATCCAATAGGACTAACCTTAGTGCAAATTTCATCCCGATCGCAAGACATCGGTTTCAAAAGTTTGGTCACTTGACATGGCTTTACCAAAAATGTTCAGGATCGGTCCATTTTTCGACCTAGTCCCCATATAGATATAGCATCCCGTATGAATCGTTTCAGGTCTGCATGCAAAAAAATTAATTAAAATTCCACTCATAGTTGGTTTATGCTTATTTTCTAAACTCAATTAGTTGGACCTAAGACCAATTCTCTAAATACATGGTAGAGTGTATCGGTCTCGACCGACTTCAATTTTCTTACTTGTTTTTAAGATAATGTACTTTCAAATGGCCATTTGGCTGTTTTAACCCCCTAAAGAGTAAAAAAATATTTTGGCCGATGTGTGTGTCACTGGTGGAATGTACATATAAAATGTCTTATTCCTAAATTACTTTGTAAAGAAGATACAATAATATACACTTTTACATTTACGGGCCGCTTTTACCCCCCTTAACATCCGAATTACCGAAAGTTTTCATATTCCTAGATTTGTTTGTTTAAAAAATACGTAATGTAAAATTTTTCCCTTTTTGGATGTTTTTCCACTTAAATGGCTGAATAGAAAAAAAAAATAATAATCATGAGCCAAAGTTTGTTTCTCGGAATGAAAACAAAAAATTTCTAATTCCTATATTCATTTGTTAGCATTTTTCCACCTCTTTGGCTGCTTTTACACCCATTATGAACGAATTTCTAAAAGCCCTCCTTAGTGGATCTTTACGCCGACAGTGAATCAAATTCAAAGTTTCTGCATCGAAGGATTTGGGTTGGGCGACTCACGCAACTCTGTTAGATATGTAAAATTTGTGCTCTTTAATATTTTCTTTAGTTTTTTTTTCTTTTATATTGGTACATTTAATTTGAACTTATAAATAAAGAGAAGGTCATAAATTGTAAAAGTTCCTTTAGAAATACTTGAAACAAAAATGATATTTTCTAGTGAGTCAGTTGTAAAATTATTTTCTGCTACAATTTGTGGGTTTTATAATTGTTAAGTGAATAAAAATGTCAAACACCCAAAATTCAAAGGATTTAAAAAAAGAAGTAATAATAAAATTTTGGTACGAAGAAAAATCTGTGCGGGAAATGGGAACAATTTTGAATAAACCTCGCTCTACCGTTCATTATGTTATAAAAATTTACTAAAAAACTAAGTCTTTTGAAAGACCGAAACCGAAAGTGGTCGCCCAAAAATGATTAATACACCCCAAATCAAAAGAAAGATATTTAATTATGTTAGAAAAGATCTCAAAGTATCAGTATTTATTTCAAATGAGCTAAACAAATTAGGGAATAATTGATGTTACACTACATGAAAAATTTTCTGCATTTTAAGGATTTACATGGGTTTACATCACGAAAAAAAGCCACTTTTAAGCAGAGAACGCTTACTATACGCCAACGAATGTATTAACAAAAATAATGAGTTCTAATACAATCTTATTTTCACCGACGAATCAAATTTCAATACAGCGCGTTCATAAATGATAGCACATTTGGTAATCTGTGAATCAATGTTATATAAAATTTTAACTATGCATGTTATAATTATCATCTCTTTGTGGAATGTGTACTAATATGTTCTCTTTCCAAAACTTAACTCATATTACACAAATCTTCCATTAATTAGAAATACCGTTAATAAAATCTCTTACATCCCAATAGTTACCATATTCAAGCGTTCAAATAGTATAGCACAAATGCAACAAAGTCTGTGTTTGACAAAAAGTACCGTTTTAATACAACATATTCTATTTAATTTTATTAAACACATTAGTAATAAGTAAAATGCCACGAGGAAAAGTGTTAAGTAAATTTGAAAAAGGTCAAATTTTAATTTTGTTCGAAAATGGTGCATCAAAAGCAGAAATTGCAAGAGAAATCGGCAGAAGTCGAAAGGTTACTTCTAATTATTTGAAAAATATTGAAAATTGGGGCAAAAATAAAAGCAGTGGTAGAAAAAATATGTTGAATAAACGCGAGCGTCGACTTATTTTGAACACAGCAAGCAACAGCACCAAAAGCTGTTCCCAACTTGCTGGATGCGTTTCCAACAAAGTGTGCAAAACTACCATTTAGAGTGTTCTTAAGTCTTCCAAACATATTCGAAGACAAAGAATGTAGGAAATTCCTCGTCTTTTGAAACGTAATATTAATGCACGTTTGGAGTTTTGCAAAAATAATATGGGTACAAATTGGTCAAATGTAAGTTGTTTAATGTTATGTCAGAAAATAATAAATTAATTTTTATACACTATACCACTATGTGGTTTGGGTATAATGACTTTGTGCTGCTGTTTGTAACAACCAAAAATATTTGACCTAGACCCATCTTTAATTATACCGATCGAATCAGAATCACTTTCTGAGTTGATTTAACAATGTCCGTCCGTCCGTCCGTCTGTGTGTCCATGTAAACCTTGTAATCAAACTGCAGGTCGCAAATATGAATAT
Source organism: Cordilura impudica (assembly GCA_963682025.1). Taxonomy (NCBI): domain Eukaryota; kingdom Metazoa; phylum Arthropoda; class Insecta; order Diptera; family Scathophagidae; genus Cordilura; species Cordilura impudica. Next base: position 53,990,356 of record OY821517.1, read on the forward strand.
ATTTTGATGAAATTTGGTATATAAACTTTTATCGGCCATGGGATGAACGCTATTGAAATTGGTGAGAATCGGTCCATGTTCAGACCTAGCCCCCATACAAATTACCCCTATGAAATCGACATAAATTGCCATAAGATCCAAATTGTCATATAACTCTTACTCAAATTGGGTTTGTATGCGTTCATTACATCCATTTATGAGTAGTCCAAAAATGATCCCTTTGGCCCCATATAGAGCTGCTTCCCGATCTTCACTTAAATCTATTAAAAAACAAAAATATTGCACTGATTCTTCTCAAATTTTGTTTGTATATATTTTTGCAAAATACAAGAGACTTTACCAAACATGATGAGGATCGGTCCATTTTTGGACCAAGTCCCCATATAGATATAGCATCCGATATGAACTTTTTCATATCTGTAGCCAAAAAAATTAATAAAAGTCCCACTCAAATTTGGTTTATGCTTATTTTCTATATCCAGTTAGTTGGGCCTGAGAGATAGGGTCTCTTAACGCATGGTATAGGGTATCGTATAGTCTGTCTAGACCGACTATAATTTTCTTACTTGTTTTTCTTTTAAAAGATAATTTTTTCAGCTGAAAAGAAAATTTAATTTGGATGGTCTTGATGGGAGTTTTAGTTACTGACGTGACTTACGAAAAGAACCCCAATGTTTCTCTCGAAGAAACTTTGGTGGCGGTTCTGTTATGATTTGGGGTGCGTTTACTGGAGATTATTGTCTGGAGTTGCAAATCGTGCGCACCAAAACGAACAGCTAAAAATATTGTGAATTGCTTCAATGCTGTTTGTTGCCATTTTTATATGTCAATACAGATAATTCACAAAAGAATGGTTAAGCTCGAATAATGTCGATGTTTTGGAGTGGCCTGCTCGGTCTCCTTATATGAACCCCATAGAAAACATATGAGGAATTCTCGTCAGGCGAATTTATGCTGACAATCGTAAATACATGAATGTAAATGAATTAAAAATTTCAATTTTCAATAAATCAAGGTCTTTTGAATAAATTAATAAATTCTATGAAAAATAGAATATTTGCTTGCACTGAAGCAAAAGGTGGTGTTATAAATTATTAAGATGATGTTATTTTTATTATTTTTGTTAAATAAATAAAGGAATTAATTAATAATTTTATTATTTTTTATAAAAATAAAAAATCTTATTTTCGATCTTTATCATTTTAATGATTGAGTTTGAAATTATTCAGGCTCAAGATCAAATGTTTTTACTTTAATTAAAGCAAAAACATTGGCACATTCGTTTCAAAAAATTGATCTATATTCTGCATGGTAGGTTATACAGCTATTTCGGGAAGAGTCACCAACCCTCATCAGTAACCAAAAGCAGTAGATAGTTTGTTTGGTAAAAAGCTAAATTCATATATATTTGCTGAAAACAACCGAATGAGAATTCAAGCAAAAGTTATACTATTTAATTAATTAATTATTTTTGTTAAACGAAGACTCTGTTGCATTTGTGCTATACTATTTGAACGCTTTAATATGCTAAGTATTGGGATGTAGCAGATTTTAATAACGGTATTTCTAATTAATGGAAGTTTTGGGTAACATGCGTTTATTTTTGGAAAGAAAACATATTAATGTCAGTCCAGCAAAGAAATAATAATTATAGCATGCATAGTTAAAATTTCATATAACACTGATTCAGAGATTACCAAATCTGCTATCATTTATGAACGCACTGTATATTTGGCTTCGATGGTCGTCATTTTACGTGTAGAGAAAGCAGGGAGAAGCATTAATTCCTCGAAATGTAACCCACACCGTAAAGTACGGTGGTGGTAGTTTTATGGTGTGGGGTGCAATGGGATTAAATGGGGTGGGAAACTTGATATTTGTAGAGAGAAACAAGAATAATAATTATTATTCAAATATTCTGCAATAAAAATGTGATGATTTTGTGTTATCGCGAGCGGATAACGACCTTAAACATTCTGCCCTAATCGTATAGGACTGGCTAGTGAATAATGTGAATTTGATATTGCCTCATCCTCCCCAGAGCGCCGACTTGAACCACATCGAGCATATAAGGGCGTACATTAAAAAATTATACCACAACCAGCAACGGAACGCTTAGACAAGCATTGGTATATATTTAGAGCAAAACTCCAAAATACAATAGGCATTTCAAAGATCTAACTCATTTAATTTTTTGTGTCAAATATTGCCCGCTTCTCGAGAAAAACTTTTTTTAATGCCCCTTAAAGTAGTAATTTTTACTGCTGATATTTTTTTATAGTATAGATTTGTTGAAATGAAAATAACAGAAAAAAATGTTTATGTTTAATAACCTTTTCTATATAAACGATTTTAGCGACCTCCAAGAAATCTTAAAAAAAAATCTTTATTTATTTATTTATTTATTTATTTTCGGTCTATGGATACAATATTATCCTAACAGACTAGCAAGAAAACGTAAAAATATATTAATTAAGAGAACTTAACATTATTTAAAATAAGTCTAAATTGGGTATGGGGAATAGTAATATCCAAAATATTGCAATAATTATTAAATAATCTACAAGCCTTTGTAAGCGGTTCATTTAATGCAAAATCTGTTTTATGCATATCAACAAAAAAGAATTTATCAATTCTCCAAAACACCCTTGGAGGACCGTAAATTTTAATTAATTGTAACAATTCAGAGCAATCAATTTCACCACAAATAATACCGTTTAAAATATTTAGGGAAAATATCTTTCTTCTAACTTCCAAAGTTTTCATTGAAAGTAGAGCACACTTACTCTCATAAGGCACAGAAAGCGAAGGAGTAGAGGATGATGCAGATTGAAAATTTAAAAATGAAAGCACATACTTTATAAATTTAACTTGAATTTTCTCAATACGATTTATATGAATAGCTGCATTAGGACTCCAAATAAATGAAGCGTATTCTAACTTTGATCTAACAAAAGAAGTAAATAATGCTTTCTTAGTATAATGATCAAAGACATTATCTGAGTTTCGACGAATAAAACCAAACATTGAATATGATTTTGGTATCACATAATTTAAGTGACTACCAAATGATAGCTTAGGATCAAAAATTACACCTAAGTCTAAAATTTCACCTACAGATGATAAAACATTATGCTTCATTATATATTGAGAAGGAAGAATATGACAACATCTATGAAACGTCATATGAAAGCATTTTCCAATATTAAAAGGAAGGCCATTACAATCAGACCATAAAATAAACCTATTTAAGTCATCCTGAAGATCAGAAATATCTCTAACTGTTGAAATTGGTTTGAAAACTTTAAGATCACCAGCATAGAAAAGATATTTCGAATTTTTAAAACAGTGATAAATATCATTTATAAAAATATTAAAAAGTAAGGGACCCAGGATACCACCTGCGGTATACCAGAGGTCAAAATGAAAGATCTAGAAGAGATTCTATCTATTGAAACCGTATAAAGACGGCCAGTTAAATAATAACGAAACCAACTAAGCATTTTCGAATGGAAACCAATCTTTGAAAGCTTTAGTAAAATAAGTTCATGTGGAACACGATCAAATGCTTTCGCAAAATCCGTATAAACTGAATCAACTTGAACACCTTTTTCAAAACAAGATATACAAAAATTTGTGAAAACAGCTAGGTTAGTGGTAGTTGATCTCCCAGCCATAAATCCATGCTGAGATACGCAAATGTAACGCTTTAAATGATAAAATAGTTTTCAGTACACAATATGCTCAAAAACTTTTGCAATATTAGTCTATTTCCCAACATTATTTTATTCCCAGACTTCTATATTGGAAATATCGTTGTATATTTCCATTTTTGAATAAAATAACCCGCCCTTAATGATTTATTAAAAATTATCTTCAGAGGTAAAATCAATGAAAACAAACTTTTTTTTCAACAGAATAGCAGAAAGACCATCATTATCCGATTTAAATGAATTAGAAAGCTTATCTATACCGAATGCAATATCCTCATCTGAAACTTGCAACGACCTAAAATCAAAAAAACTATCAACACTTCTAATATCAAAATTAGAAATAGGAAAAACATCATCATTTAAGTTAGACTGGAAATATTTGGAAAAATGATTAAGCGAATCATACAATATATTAGATGTGAAACCATTATAAGTCATTAGAACTGTTATTGAGGAATTATTTCTTTTGGAATTAATAAAACTCCAAAAACGCTTTGAATGGTACTTTATAGAGTTATTAAAACTCATTATGTATTGGTTGTATAAAAACTTATTGAGGAAATTAAACTCTCTTTCATAGTGTAGAAAATTTTGCTTATCACGGTCATTATTTGAGGCTTTATATTTTTTTTTTTTTTATGAAATTTATTTATAAGATTTTTTTGATTTTTTTAACCCTTTAGTATGCCACGGGAGTCTATGAACTTTTGGACTAGCCAGAGGAATATTATCTTTTAAAATTTTTGCAATACTTTTTAGAAATGAATCATAACAAATTGAAGCAATATTACTATTCAGTAAATTATACCAATTACAATTATTAATATGAGAATTTAAAGAAACAAAATCACAAGCATAATAATTATAACGTAAATCCTCACTGCCATTGTTACATATACATATATTCATAAATTTCAATTTCAAATTCCAAGGCAGGATGATGAAAAGTGGAAGGAGAAATTGGAAAATCAGCTTGACAGAGAGAAAATATTAAATCTGAGCTTAGAAAAACTAAATCTAAAATTCTATGAAGATTATTATACACAGTATTAATTTGATGCAAGTCAAGACTAAAAACTTTAAGGATACATATTCGTCTTTAAGAGTTGCAAAAACCAAAAAGGAAAAAGAAAATGTTTTTGTTTAAATGCTCTAAAATACAGAAGAAAGTGGTTAGAAGTTTGTGCGTGCTTATATTATATAAAACGCTGTCTATCGCCTTTCACATTAAATCGATGATAGCCGAAAATGTCTAATATATAAATATAATCAGACAAAGTATATTTTTGGAATCCTTAATATTAAAAAAAAAAAAAATAAATGAATGAAAACTAAAGTAAAACAACTAAAAATATTCAATCCACAAATTACTTTTTTCTTCTACTTTTTGTATAAAATACAAATAAAAATCTCTATTATGATAGGAAATTAATGTTTTTCTATCAATGAATACACGCACCCCCCTCCACCACCACACAATGAAACAATGACAGCCAACACAAGGTAGTCAGTCTCTGGTGAATAGTTTGTAGCAGTGGTATTGAAAGTAAATTCATATATTTATTTCTTATTTTATTATCTAACCATTCATCTATTTCATATGCCCATACCTGAAATCAAACAAAAAAAACAACATTGAAAATGATTTCGTCCTTGTGCGTTATAACATAATGTTGTTGTTTGATATTTAGCGGCTGTGAGGGAAATAAAAGAGAAATTACTTTGGTTTTGTTTTGTTTTATGACAACAATAACTTGCTGGCGATGACACGATTGTCATTTGTGTAAGCAATTAAATGTACCCGAGTATGTCTCATAGAGACAAGACTGACAGATAGACAAATATTTAAAATGTTATAGTTTTACTAATTTCCATTAGCATGGGTTAGAGTAGAGTTAAAGTTTATAATTGTCTGTTTCTGTTCTAAAGTTTTTCCGTTTTGTATTTTAATCTCGCTAAAGTTAGTATTAAAGTTAAATAATTAAAATATCGCTGTCATGATTAAAATAATTTCGAAACAACCCTAGAGGTTCACTGGCTCACAACTGATTTAATCAGTTCAGCTACAAGCAACAAAAATATTTGTTGGTATCGTTGCCGATAAAAAAAATTTTTATTAAGATGATAACATTTTCATTGTTATCTGTAAACATTTAAAATAAAATTAAATTTCTTCATAAATCTGCGAAATTAATTCCGCTTTACAATAATTACAGGGTAAAGGTACTAAGCCATTATAGCAAAAAGTTCAAAGTGTTTGGCCTTCTCATCCCAATGATCTGAGGACTTTTATATTTTCTAAGCTATAACTCTAGAACCATTGATGATTTCTCATTTCATTCTTCGGCAAATAGCTTCACCAAATCAAGTTGGACTAATATTATCCAAAACAATTGTTTGAATAAAATAGCATATTCAGGGCGTATAATTACACAAGGGAACAATGGTTCTGTTGATTAAGAACTGAATATTGTTTTTAAGGTTATTTGGGACGCTGAATCCAAATCTGCCCTTGGTTTTTTTCTATCAGCTCGACTTTTCGAGATATACCGTTATGTTCAAAATTAAGGCACTTCCGCTACATATATTGGAATAACTTGAAAACGGTTCACCATATTAAATTAAAAAAAAATCCGAAACTCGCAAACAATATTCTCTTAAAGCCGTGCTTACTTTGTTTTTAAATTTTCCAAGTAGTTTTAGAGATATCGTTCAAGTTTTGAAAAAAAAATTAAAATTTTTTAAAAAAAAACATTTTTTTTGTTCTTTAAAAATTCCTAAAAAATAAAAATGGGACAAAAATCACAGTTTTGGTCTACAAACAGTTAGTTAAATATATTTCGAATAAAATGAGCTTTATTTCATTGCAATCGGTGCACAACTTTTGATTTTGTTCACGATTTACTGAATTGATATAAATCGCGATTTCCATACAAAAATAACATTTTCTAATGTGTAAGTGTTTGTATGTAATAAGTTAGTTTTTTATGATTCTAAGAATTAAAAAAATTAAGTAATAAAAAAAGATTATTTCATTTTTATGGTTGCGGTAGCAAACTCATAACGCCTATAAATTTTATTGTCCCTTTATGACACCTAGTCAGTTCACAGTCAATTAAAGAGAAAAAAGAAAAGTCCACTTGTTTTTATTGATGTGTGGTTTACCGTTGGGAACGGATGATTTTTTAAAGGAATTCCCCTGAACACATGTGTTCATTCATAAGTGACTGTCAATAAAATTGTGGATATAATTTTTTTTGGTACTTCAGTAAAAAACTACTAAGTATTTTTATGGGTTCATTCAACCAATTTTTCTCATTCAACAAGTGTTTACGAAAGCGAAAAGTATAACGACAAAAAATATAAATCATTTTACATTGAACATTTAATCAGTCAACACAAAAAAGTTCAATTTTGTTCCCGTGTGTTATTTATTGAAAATTGTGTTACTTTGATATATACTTCAAAATTGTGCAATGGCTACGTCAAGAAACACCTGTAAAATCAATCCCAACTATTTTTGTAACATATGTGGCGAATACACGTTTATAAAAAATAGAAAAAGTGTGTCAGATTTACCATGGAAACCCGTGACAAGTACTAGATTCCTAATACTGTATGTAAAAACTGTGTAGAGTATTTAAGGTTATGGGCAAACAAGCAACGGACCCACTTCAAGTATAAAACACCAATGATCTGGCGGGAACCTTCGAATCATTATGATGATTGTTATTTTTGCGCTGTCAACATAACAGGCATTAATAAAACAAACCGGTCTAAATGGATTTATCCTAACGTGTTGTCTATTACCCAACCAGTCCTGTACTCTAGTGAGGATTCAGAACCACAACCATCTACATCTACACACAATTTCCACGACTTACGACAAAATGTTCCTTCACCAATTTCTGAATTTGGATCAGATGACTTGCATTTAGATATTTCTTCTGAACGCGAGCAATTTAATCAGGAGGAGCTTAGTGATTTAGTGAGAGACCTTGGACTTTCTAAAAAAGCATCTGAAATTCTTGCTTCTCGATTAAAGCAAAAAAATCTGTTAACCCAAGGAACAACAATTTCATACTACCGTAACAGAGAAAAAAACTTACTTCCATTCTTTTCCGAAGACGATGAATTTGTTTATTGTTCAGATGTTCCTGGTTTAGTAACAGCGATGGGATTAGAGGAGTATGATCCAAATGACTGGCGACTATTTATAGATTCTTCTAAACGCAGCCTAAAATGTGTACTTCTGCATAACGGTAATAAATTGGGTTCGTTGCCCATTGCACATTGAACTAAAGCTAAAGAAGAATATTCTACAATTGCCTCAGTTATAAATAAAATAAAGTACAACGAACACCGCTGGCTAATTTGTGTGGATCTAAAAATGGTGAATTTTCTTCTAGGCCAACAAGGTGGCTACACAAATCTGAACACTGGAGTAAGAAAGACTGGCCTTCGAGGGAAGCTATGGTTCCAGGAAACCACAATATAGTTAATCAACCACTTGTGCCCAGGGATCGCATAATACTGCCACCTCTCCATATCAAGCTAGGACTTATGAAACAATTTGTCAAAGCTCTCAACAAGGACGGTGATTGTTTTAGATATATCAGTAAAAAGTTCAACAATTTGAGTTCGGAGAAACTGAAAGCTGGCATTTTTGATGGCCCTCAAATCAAAAAATTAATCAATGATGAAAATTTTAGTAATTCCATGACAGATATTGAAAGAAATGCTTGGAATGAATTTGTTTGGATAGTGCGCAATTTCCTGGGAAACAAAAAGGGTGAGCACTATTCGGACCACGTGGATAACATGTTGTCACATTTCAAGCAGCTTGGTTGTAATATGAGCATTAAGGTGCACTACCTACACAGTCATTTGGATTGTTTCCCTGAAAATCTTGGAGACTTCAGTGAAGAACAAGGTGAACGTTTCCATCAAGATATCCGCACTATAGAGGAGCGGTACCAGGGTCACTGGGATAAGCATATGATGGCGGACTATTGCTGGAGCATTAAAACAAATCCCTCTAAACAAGGTTATTTAAGAAAATCTTATAAAAGAAAATTTTTCGATGAGTTGTAATTACATTGTAATATTTGTGTATTAAAATTTTTTATTTTTCTTTAAAATTCTCTTTTTGTGTTAAATTAAAAAGTATAGCTGACCATAAAAATGAAATAATCTTTTTTTATTACTTAATTTTTTTTAATTCTTAGAATCATAAAAAACTAACTTATTACATACAAACACTTACACATTAGAAAATGTTATTTTTGTATGGAAATCGCGATTTATATCAGTTCAGTAAATCGTGAACAAAATCAAAAGTTGTGCACCGATTGCAATGAAATAAAGCTCATTTTATTCGAAATATATTTAACTAACTGTTTGTAGACCAAAACTGTGATTTTTATCCCATTTTTATTTTTTAGGAATTTTTAAAGAACAAAAAAAATGTTTTTTTTTTTTTAAATTTTAATTTTTTTTTCAAAACTTGAACGATATCTCTAAAACTACTTGGAAAATTTAAAAACAAAGTAAGCACGGCTTTAAGAGAATATTGTTTGCGAGTTTCGGATTTTTTTTTTAATTTAATATGGTGAACCGTTTTCAAGTTATTCCAATATATGTAGCGGAAGTGCCTTAATTTTGAACATAACGGTATATCTCGAAAAGTCGAGCTGATAGAAAAAAACCAAGTGCAGATTTGAAATCAGCGACCTCAAATTAGTAAAAATTTGCTATAAATTTCAAATCAACACAAAAAAATTTCAATTTTGTTCCCTTGTGTTATTATTTATTAATAGAGTAGAAGAGAAATAAACGTATGAGTGATATTTTTACTATTAAATCAAACCTACATCAGGATTATTTATTCTCTTTGTTACTATTTCTTTAAACCTTAGCTAGCTACAACTCTTCAGCAGAAATGAGAAACCATCAATGGTTCTTGAGTTATAGCTGAAAAACTAAGCAAGCAAACATCGAGATCATGAAAAAATATAAAAGACCATAAATAAATTTTTGGCCCCAGAACGCCAAACCATTTGGAGGTCTTACTATACTAGCCTAGTACTATCACATTGACTTGGAATTTCTCACCCCCCCCAGTGAAAATTTAATTACTTTTCAAAATGTTTATTGGCCACAATAATAGCAGAATATTGAAGGAGACAAAACTATATTTTTTTAACATGTTTTTACTGACAAAATTTGCGGAGATTGTACAAGATTTTAGCAGAACATTTGTTAATATTTACTAGCAGATTCCAGCCCTCGAAATTCGAGTGCAAATTTTAGGAAATTTTATTTTTTCATTAAATAAAGACCCTAAAGGTATGCTTATCAATTATAGCCAGTTCACAAATCAACACAAAAAACAAACTCATTTTAATTACAAACACATTAACAAATTAAATAAACCAATACATAGCATTGTATAATTTTATGTATGTGTCAGTAACAACTTTAAATGCAATTTACTCAAAATAGAGAAAAAGAAAATAAAAATCTGGGGAACCGCGATAAAACGGTAGAACAAAACATCGGTTACAAGAAGTCGCCTAGCCTATTAATATTAATATTGTAGAAAAATAAAGATAAAAAAGGATAGAATAAAAATAAAACCATCATCAGAACCAAGGAATATTGAATCACTGGATCAACAACTAAAAAGTTTTTTGAAGTTAAAGTGGACAAAAGACATGAAGCAGTTGGATAAGTTTCCGTGCCTTTGTGGAAGATTGTCAGATTTGGATAGACGATAATGAGATAGCTAATAGGATACATGTCTGAAATATATACATTAGTGTGGCCCTTCATTATATGGAGGGGAAAAAATGTTCGAATTTATAGTCCCGCTCCCTAGAAATATGCGAATAGCAAAAAACTGAGAAATACAAAGTTTTGGGTCAATTAACGCAATCACTGCCAAGGCCGCTTTCATAAATCTAACGTCAGGTGCCAACATAAATTTAGGCATTTCTAGGTAATACGAGATATCTCGTAGTTTGGCCTACTTATATAAAATTTCATTTCGATATGCCAACTACGAGATAACTCGTACCTTATTTTTCCATAATTTCTTATTTGATTTCAAGAGAAACAAACAAGAATGTAACAAAAAGAGCATTCAACTTTATTTCAATAAATAAAACATAACAAAACAAAATATAATTAATTTTTTGTTATTATTATTCTTCATAATGATAAATTTTAAAACAGTTATTCACCCAAAGAGCTGGCTTTTCAGGGCATTCTGCACAAATATACCTCGTTTCACATCCTTTGTTTTCTTTATTATAAACCCGACATGGCTTAGTTGGGTTATTTTTCTTTTCCGTTCGTGGAATTGATTCCAAATAATGAAAGCTGTCTCTAGTTTCGATGCGAGCATCAATGTTTTTAGGATCATCAGCGAGGTATTCAATAGCCTTTTCTCTAAATAGTAATATTGACATTTTTTTGTTTGAAGAATTATTTTGGGTGTAAAGTAGCCTAGCATTATGCATAAACATTTCCAAAAATTGAAACCCAAGTTTTTGTACCATCGCACAGATTTTCTTAATGATGAATAATATGACATGTTTTGATCGCTACGATCTACTCCAGCCGTTCCCAATGTGTAGTGCCGAACAATATTCGGTTTTATGGAAATTTTTTATTTCTATTCATTACTTCCACCTTGTTTCCATAGTGTTTGTTCGATATGGTGAGTACGTCCCATTTGTCTTTTAACTTACAAACTACGACCGAATCTAATCGAGCCCATGTTAATTCGCCTTTTTTAAGCTTTTTTTGAATTACGTTTTTCGGATTTTCTTTTCTATTGGCTCTCAAAGTACCAAACACATATGTACATACGTAGATCTATTGGTTAAGGTTTTTGTTAAACCTACGGAATTTTAAAAATTATACATATAAAGATTATATCCTCTGTCAAGAAAACCTTCAATTAAGCTAACCACAACCTCACTGGGATGATTTTTACAACAATCAACTTGTTTTTTTTCATAAATTTTCACCCTCAATATCATTCCTTTTGATTCGCAGAGTTCAAATTATTTTATCCCATATTTATGTCTTTTGTCAAAGAACCATGGACTCATCAATACACAAGTCCTGCATTGGACGGTAAATGTGATCCATTGTATCATTGTAGGATTGGCTTTATTTTAAAACGGTCGGTGATTTGATGCTCGTTATTTGAAAAATGAATAAATCGAAGAAGCATTTGAAACCGATTTCTTAACATTCTGTTCTGTAAAAATTTCAGACCATAGAGTTTACTTGTGTTCCAATAATGTGATATACTTGGTAAAGTGATAGGCCCCATGTGTAATAATAATCCAAAAAACACTCTAAGCTCTTCATTGCTTGTATCTTTCCCATTTTTTAAACGAGATGATCTCAGCAATGGTGCTTTACTAATTTCTTGATTGACCTGAAGGTTGGTGTGTTCAACCAAGTAAGTTAAAAAGTTTTCTGTTAAAAATAAATCAAAATAACCTCCAGGTGTTACACAATTTTCAGGAACATTCATAAATGGTACCCCCTTAAATGGAAACTGAGGACGATCTTGTTTTATTTCAATCCAATCATTATCTGAAAATGTAATGTTCTCACCAACGCGAATTCGTTTAGGTGGGATATATTCAATATCACTGTCGTCGGAACTGAACATCATCACCATCATCTAACAAATATTTATCTTCATCAGCAGAAAAATCATTGTCACTGGATACTTCTAAAAGATCTAAATATATTTCTATGTCTTCATCCTCCATTTCAACTCGATAAACATGTTATTTAAAAACAACTACTATTTAATTAAATCAAAAACGACCTTTAATCTCAAAAATCTGAGCGCGACTAAATTTTATATGTATAAAAATTCAATATGAATAAAGCATTATTTTTTTGGGCAATTCCCAATTTAATAAAATTGACCGGTTTTTTTTTTTTTTTGAAAAAATTACATTTTCCCTGTGCCAAAATGAAATAATAAAGTTAATTCAGTAAGCCATATCGAAATTATGTTCAATATAATCGCAAAGTTCTTGCTACGAGTTATCTCGTAGCTGGCCTGTTGAGTAAGGTTTTCTACTACGAGATAACTCGTAGTTGGCAGTGAATGCGTTAAAAAAAATTTGAGCTGCCTGAACGCGACTGAAAACTTCAAGTGTTTTATATGGGGAAAATAATACTTTTTTCAGATTTTATGAAAATTTCGTTCTATAGTTTAATTTCTTCGACAAGCTGTTATATGAATCGATATCAGTGCTAAATTATCTTTTCAAAAAGCTATATAACTTCAAAATCGAATAAAAACTCTCCAAGAAGAAACAAATGCCCCAGACCACTTTTGTGCCAAAAAAAATCTAGGTCATGAAATGTGATGAAAATTTTTTCAACTTTCACAAATTGCTTAAAGCTATAGTTTTTTTTTTTTGGTTTCTATACCTATAAGTATTCAGATATGAAGTATTGTTTTATTACCACGTTGTTAACCTATTGCGAAATGAGACCAAAGATGGAAAATTTTTTTGATAAAATTTTGAAAACTCCTTTTTTAAGTTTTAAAAAATGTTCTTAAACAAAATTTAAAATAAGGATCTGACACTTTCAGGTGATGTTAAATATATATTAGATATTAACTGTGTGAATTTGTAGCTAAATCCCTCTGCCAGAATTTTTTTTAAAAAGATTTTTTTTTTTGCCGATTTCGAGAAAAATGATATTTTTGTGAAATATTCATTAAATGTACTCTTCTAAGTACTTTGTATTAAAAATGAATCGCTTTTAAATATTATATATATTTTCTTAACAGCCCAGGGTTTCGGAAAAAAAATAATAAAACCCCATTAACCTTTTTGGACTTGGGGTCACATATGACCCCATATAGCAATTTATTTAAAAAATTCCGATACCCCCAAACTTCGTATTTATCAGTTTTATATAGAAATGAAATGCAGTGGACCCCGACACTCCACAAAATCGCCATTTAAAAAATGTCCGTAGAACGTAGGACCACGCTAAATCAACAGCTTTTAAAGAGTTACATCCTTTCCCCATTAAGCCATTGATATATAAGTAAAGAGTGGTTTTAATATTTCTAAGAACCATCTGAACTTTTGAATTTAACCTGTTTATATGACATCAGATTTGCATAATTTTAGTTATATTCTATGTTTAACTGTATAAACGTTTATTATTGCTTATGATATAAAATATAAAAACATTGATTGCTGTCTGCAAATATCATTTTATTGATACAGAGATATGATAGTTTCATTCAAACTTTATCTATAAATGCAGCGAAATGTTTGAAAACAAGATTTGAGATGATTTTCTAAAATTTAAATATTTGTATATCAACACGAATCGCAAAAGAAATATTTATTTTGTATTGTAATAAATTAAAAAAAAAAATCACATTAAATTTTTATGATATTTGTATATGCAGTTCTTTTCAAAATCAAGTTTTTACATAAAAAAAATAGTGCAGTCTATTTTAAACGTAATTGTTTACGAATATCCATGATTAGTGGCTTACGTTGTCAATATTATTATTTGTATTTTTTATTAGTTATTGACCAACACTTAGGGGATGCCCCTACAGATGAAGTGCATTGTGTTGATCTCAGGAAAATAGGTTAAGGGAAGAAGGAAAGAGGGAGTAGTGTTTGTGGATATTTGACTTAAATTTTATTAGATAATCAGAAAAGACCTGTGTGGGGAGTTTATTCCACATGCGGCTAGTTCGACTAATAAACGAATTTTTCCTGTAATGCGCTGTGCGATCAACTAGATAATATACTACAAACGGATGTGATCTACTACTAGAGAAGCGGGAAACTCGGGCACTTGGAATAAGTTCGCTAATCTCAGAAGAACATTTTCCGTGGTAGTATCTATAGAACAGTGCTACATAACCCACATTGCGACGATGTTCCAATAAGTCAATAGAGTTGTATACCCTACTGTCATTGATGAGCGCCAACGCCGTCCTTTGCATACGGTCCAGTAACTCCAAAATAGACTTGAAACTCCTGCCCATATACGGGTGTTGTATTCCATTTAATATTAAATTGTTTTGTATATTAATTTAACATTTATTTTTACAATGATCTTTATAATTTGAATAGTTTTCTTCGAACCTAATATGAATAAAAAAATTGGTACAATACAGTGGACCCTTTTACAAAATTCTAAATGTGCCAATTCTATTTCTTAATGATTTCGCGTTTAATCCTAAAATTATGAAATTTTTTGGGAAATCACTCTTTGGTGTGTTCTCTGTTGAAAGGTAATAAATATGTTACAAAAAAGCAATTAAAGATAAATGAAAAAAGAAAAATTTTTTAGTGATGCCAAAACAGTGGAAACTTTTAAACTTATTTACCAGAGATGATTAAAACAATAAAAATAGAAGAAGATGTGAAAGAAACTGTAAAAATCTTAACCGTTATTTAAATATTTTTAAAGATTCTAACGTTTTCTTTCAATTATTATAAAATAATGGCGAGAAGATTTTAGTGCTGGTCGCAAGCAAAAGAATATTTATGAGAAATATTCAATGAATAAATCCATAATTTCATTTTTTGGCGCAGGCCCCATAAAGCGAGTCAAGGACAGGATAATTTAATAGCAAAAAAATGCTACTTAAAGAGGTTATTAATAATATGAAACCCAACCCAATCATATATATGAATCATCCAACCCCAAGACTATGACCGTCATTTTATTCCACAGTGTTATTGTCTAGTAAAGGTTTCCATTGTTTCGCCAACAGCATAACAATGAATACTGTTAAGTTTTGTTATTATACCCTATACGATGGTATAATGATTTTGTGCTGATGTTTGTAACTACCACAAATATTTGAGTCAACTTAACAATGTCCGTCCGTCCGTCCGTCTGTGTATCCATGTAAACATTGTAATCAAGCCACAGGTCCCAAATATGAATATATTTTGATGAAATTTAGTATATGAGCTTTATCGGTCAAATTGATGAAAACCGATTTGTGTTCAGACCTAGTCCCCATACAAAAGACCACTATGAGATCGACTTAAACTTCCATAATATCCAAATTATCATAAAGATCTCATTCAAATTGCGTTTTTGTATGTTAATTACATCCATTAATCGTAGGCCAGCTCTTAGTCTTAGCCCCCATATAAATCTGATTCCCCATCTTCACTTAAATCCAAAAAACAAAGATATTGCACAGATTTTTTTCAAATTTGGTTTCTATATGTTTTTTAAAAAAGAAATTACCTTACCAAATATGGTCAGGATCGATCTATATTTCTGCCTAGTCCTCATAAAGATATAGCATCCGATATGAACTTTTTCATATCTGCAGTAAAAAAATAATAACAGTGCCACTCAAATTTGGTTTATGCTTATTTTCTATAATCTAATTAGTTGGACCTATACGCAATGTATGGTGTAACGCATAGTAGGTCTAGACCGACCATAATTTTCTTACTTGTTTATACTCATTTTGTACGAAAATGTGCGTTGTGAGATTCAAATGCCACTTAGCATTTACCATGGGTACTCTAGGGTTTACTTTTATTTTTGGTTTATTTTTATTTTACACGTTTTGCAGTAATTGCAATGTTACTTCAAATTCTAAATGGCCACAACTTTTTGTGGCCTGAAAACTAACATTACTAAAAATTAATGTACTAATCTGCATTTTCGATAAAATTTTTAAGGTTTTATCTTATAGAGAAATGTGCAACAATTGTAAGTGGATTCGTATTTATTTATTTTTGCCATATAATATATTTTTATTGTTTGAAATGTATCAACTGAATTTTACAATTCACACAATCGAATTTATTTATAAAATCAATTGCTTTATACTTCGTAATGTAATTTTGAAAACGAAATTCGGTAAATACAACAGAATAATATGAGAGCACACATATATATATATATATATATATTTATTCCTTTTAATCCTATGAGGAGCAGGGTCACAACAAAATTTTTGAATCGTGTTATGTTTGATGATAAATCTTTAATTTCGCTCCAGCTAAAGACATTATTAAACATGACAGGACATAGGACTACGAAAATTCCGTTGGCAACAAATACGGTAGTCACAAGGAATCCGATCTTTGATTCTACCAACAAAGATTTAAATGTCTTTATAATTTACAGTAAAAGTTAAAAATGACAGGACCACAAATTTAAAATTGCAGCCCTCAGCTATTTGAACGTCCCTCCATATATGTGCTGTTGTTGTTGTAATATATTAAGAACTAAATAGAAACTGACACAAAATTTAACGAAAAACAAACGGACTGAATCACTAAAAATTTAATGTTGTTTGCAAAGACAAACAAACAAAATAACGAATAGCGCAGGTGTTTGTATGTGAGCGTGTCTCTTGCGATTCGTTACTGTTTTTTTTTTTTTAGCATATCAGGTGTTATTTATTTAAAATTTCTTTTTTGTCATTTTCTTTTATTTTACTCGTAGTGTTAAGTCAACACGCAAACAACTTCAACTTTTTTTTTGCAGAAGACAAAAGTTGTATACAGGGCTTGTCCCCTACTAAATATTATCTCCATTCATATGAATTTAATTTGGTTTGCCTTTTCGATGGCTGGAATTAAAGCTGAAACAAAAGTGTGTGCTTAAAAGAATCAAACAAATACACACGCACACACTTACATGTTAGACAATTGTTAATTATTGTTAATTCAAGTTTTTACATTTAGTTTGTTCTTAAATTCCAAACCAAAATATTGTTAAAGCTAACTAAATAGAATTAAAGTAAAAAAAAGTCAGATTCATTAAAAAAAAACAGGTAAGAAAGTTATAGTCGAAAGTTATAGCCCGACCCTTTCTCTAAGGTCCAATTAATTTGATATCGAAATTAAGCGTAAGCCAAATTTGAGTGGCAGTGTTACTAATTTTTTGCCTTTGGGTATGAAAAAGTTCATACCGGATGCTTTATTTGTATGGGGGCTAGCTCGAAAAATGGATCGATCCCGACCGTATGTGGTAAAGACACTTATTTTTTCAAAAACATATAAAAACCAAAATCTGTGCATTATTTTTGTTTTTTGATAGATTTAAGTGATGATCGGGCCAAGATTTATATGGGGGCTATGGCTAAGATTCGTCCTATAGGGTTTATTTTTGGACTACTGATGAAAGTATGTAATAAACGTACACAAACCAAATTTGATATGATAATTTCGATGTTATGGCAATTTAAGTCGATTGCGTGGTGGTCATTTGAATGGGGACTAGGTCTGAACATGAACCGATTTTCATCAATTTCTATAGCGTGGATACTACGGCTGAAAGAAGCTTACATACTAAATTTCATAAAAAAAAAAATATACACATATTTAAGCACTAGTTAGTACCAAACTTGATGGATATATATATTTTCAAGGGCTCACTATATTTATTATCAGATATATCATACTAAATATTTGCTTTGTGTGGGGAATGCCACGCCCACTAATCCGATACCGTCCATTTTTTTGCACAACTACTCATATTAGTAACTTATGTACTCTTAGCTAGTCATAGTAGTCCAGATATTTGATATTAGAAACTCACTTTATATGGGAGGTGCCACGCCCGCTTTATTTATCAAAACAAATATATAGACTATGTTTAATTTTATAGGCTTTGAAAATGTTAAGCACACATACTTGTTTATATAGATAGACAGAAGAAGGAAGATATATATATATAAAAGATAGATAAAAGATAGATAAATGGAAGATTGAAAGCTATAGGATAGACATAAGATAGATTAAAGATCAAAGATCAAAATTTTTGTTCAAAAATTAAACAGACAAAAATATCGTCATCTAAAACAAATGTAACTTAAATGAAGTTTACCAAAAATATACAGGGAAAATATCGCTGTGGAAAATTTTCGGGGGGATTATCTGGGGGTTGGGAAACTCCAAGTCTGGTTGAAAGTACTAGGCCAGTGCAGTAAAATCTCCAAAAGGCTTGGCGTTTTCAGGCCAAACTTCACTTTATGACCTTTTGTATTTTTTTCCTTTCTTGATGATTCTTGTGTTTTTCAGCTATAACTCGAGAGGCATTGATAATTTTTCATTTCAGTCTTCAGCAAAAGTGTAGCTAAGGCTCCTTATTATATTAATATTTAGACGTATTATATTAACTAGCAGATTCCAGCACTCGAAATTCGAGTGCAAATTCTAGGAAATTTTATTTTTTCATTAAATAAAGACCCTAAAGGTATGCTAATCAATTATAGCCAATTCACTAATCAACAAAAAAAAAAAAAACTTATTTTTATTACAAACACAAGAAAAAATTTAATAAACACACACATAGCATTGTATAATTTTATGTATGTGTTAGTAGCAACTTTAAATGCAATTTACTCAATATATGGAAAACAATTTTAAAATCTGTAAATCTGCAAGTCGGCTAAAAAGAAATACCTTTCAAATAATATACGTTTGGTCAAAATCGGGATAAAATGGTAGAACAAAACATCAGTCACAAGAAATCGCCTAGCCTATTAATATTATAGATTAGGGTGACAGCGGTTTGTACGAAAAAAACTTTTTAGTCGAATTTTGAGGTGTGCGGGTCGGATTATTGTGACACTGGATCTAAAACTTTAGTGCGCAAAATTTGAGCCAAATCGGAAAATGCTTTCTGGACGCGCATTTAGTTCAAAGTTCAGATATGCATTTATATGTAAAAATTATCAAAAAAAAAAAAAAAATCATTTTTCACAAAAATTTTGATTTTAATAATTGCGCTTCAATTAAATTAATTCATAAACCATAATCTATGGTAAATTATCTTCCTAACAAAATAAGAAAATCTATTATCAGTTGAAAAGCAGCCAAGTTATATCAAGTTCCCCAGGCAATAAATTCGCTGCAGACCAGTTGATTTAGAAAATCGAGCTCACATTTTTAAAGCCATTAAAATAATTTACAATAACACTATTTTTGCATTCTCCTTATCCCAAAATGCTCTTATGTAAAGTATTTTGCATCTCGTCTAGGGTTATGCCGTTCTAAATTAATGTCAAAACGTATTATTAACGCTTTTTCAAAAAATTTGTTCAAGAAATTTACCGAAATCAACGACTGGACTTAAGGTCTTATTACCAAAATATATGTGATTAAAAATGCCAAATATTGTAGGTATCCATGTCTTAATTTGGCGAGGGCAGCATTTTAATTTCAGCTGATTTGAAGAAAAATATGATTTTCATACTTTTTCAACTTTTAAGCTGCATCTTTTTGGTGTTTTCATATTTCAAATATATTTTGCAAAATACTATACTAGTTGATATACCCAGCAAAACTTTCCATTACATGTAATGAGCTTTAGAATAAGAAATCAAAAGTGTTCAGTAGTTACATTTCCATTACGAAACCCATTACTTTAACATGGGGGTGTCATTGGAGGAAAGGACTTACCGGCACCTTACTAGGTACTAATACAAATAACTAGTTACTTTATAGATAACAAGAAGGGTTTCGAGTAATTTGTTACATGTAGGGAGTAAAGTAATTTTCTGTAGAAACAATACATTGACACCGCACAATCTGTTGTAAATAATGTAATGTAAAACTTAACAGCTTTTGCTGCGTTTTTTGTCAAATGATGACTATCGCCGCGAAATAGTTTGTTTCATTAAATTTAACTCATTATTTATAGTTTTTACTAATACAAACAGTGGTCATTACCCGTAAGTATATACATAAATCATTATCAGGAAGTCCTTACATATAGCTTGAAATTATTCAAAAGATATGGGGTTAACATTACCAAGTAATGCAACGGTAATAACAAATCATTACCAAGGTTTTGCTGGGTAAGTTCTCAATCTTGTAAATTGAGGTTAAATTGAAACACAATAAATTGTCCCCTATTTAAGGTCAAAAGTCAAATTTAAGGAGATGTACATTTTTTAAAACAAAATATCGAAATAATATGTATTTGTGAAAGAATTTCGATAAAAGTTGTTGATAATATTTTAATAATTCTAAAAAATAATATTCTGGGGTGCTCTTGATGTCAAATTGACTCTTTATGAAAATCTATAAATATTTTCTTCATCAGGATTTTTTTTAAAGAAAACAAATTTAATGTATTCATAAAATTCTTTAAACTTATCCGTTGTTTTATAAAAATATGTAGATTAATTAGTTTTTATATTTAATACAGTATAAACAAATTTGTATATCGAGGGTTTATATTCAAAAAGTGGTATCTGCATTAATAATTATTTTAAAGAGAGCGTGTAAAACCAATTAATAAGATCTGAAAGTATTTGTCGATAGATTTGCTACAATATCTATTAAGAGATAGTCGTACTAATAATGTATGATATATATGCCAGTTATATCAGAGAACAGTTTGAAATCAAAAATTAATATTGCTGTCAAATGTAGATAGTACTTTTTGAATATAATTCCTCGATATACATACCTTTATATGAATATAATAATTCTGAAAAAAAAAAAATTAAAACTAGGACACATTATGAGTACCCCACGGGATAATTTCAGAAAATAAGTCCAGAATATTAATTTTAGAATTACTAAAATATTATCAACAACTTTATCGAAATCCTTCCAAAAAATCATTCCATCAATATTAGATATCCTTAAATTTGACTTTTGACCTTAAATGGGGACAATTTATAGTGTTTCAATTTAACCTTAATATACAGGATTGAGAACTTATATCAAGTGGTATAATATTTTGACAAAAGATGTTTGAAATGTGAAAGCACCAAATCGATGTAGCCTAACAGTTGAAAAAGTAAGAAACATCTAATTTTTCTTTAAATCGGCTGAAATAAAAACGCTGCCCTCGCGAAATTAAGAACAGGATACCTACAATATTTTGCATTGTTAATCGCATATATTTTTTTAATAAGACCTTAGAGTCCATTCGTTGATTTCGGAAAATTTTTTGAACAAAATTTTTGAAAAAGTAAAATTGTAGATTTTTAAATAGCGTCAAAAAATACATACCGTTTTGACATTAATTTAGGACGGCATAACAATAGCCGAGATGAAAGATACTTTACACAACATCATTTTGGGATCCGGAGAATGCAAAAATAGTGTTGTTGTAAATTATCTCAATGTCTTTAAAAATGTGAGCTAGATTTTCTGAATCAAGTGGTCTGCGGCGCATTTATTGTCTGGGGAACTTGATTTAACTTGGCTGTTTTTCAACTGCTAATAGAGTTTGTTGTTTTATTAGAAATATAATTTACTTTTGATTATGGTTTATTAACTAATTTAATTGAAACGCAGTTATTAATATAAAAATTTTTGTGAAAAACTATTTTTTTTTTGATAATTTTTACATATAAATTCATGTTTGAATTTTGAACTCAATGCGCGTCCAGAAAGCATCGTCCGATTTGGCTCAAATTTTACGCACTAATGTTTTAGATCCAGTGTCACAATAATCCGACCCGCACGTCTTGAAATTCCAAAAAAAAAAAATGGCTGTCACCCTAATGTATATATGTCATCTTTTAAAATTACTATTTTTTGTTTTGATTACATCACTGTATAACATAATTTGAGACCGGCCATTAATTAAGAGTAATTCGGAAACCTTTCTCTAAATTTACTATTCTTTTTTTCTCTCAAATCTTGTCACAAGCTGTATCTAGTAATGAATCAAAGGATATTTTATCGACTTCATGAATAGAAATTTTTGTCTAAATTATAAACCAAATATAGTTTGTAATATTCCTTGTTTAGAAAAGCCGACATACTCACTGGTAACAGCCATAATTTTTGTTTGCGCCAAACATTTTGTATGTTCTCAGATTCCAATATGTTTAACTAACTCTTATTGCTGAACTTTATATTAATTTCATAAGTGTCGTACTTGTCCCGATTAGCTCACTTTCCGATTTTTATATACATATTTTCATGTTAAAGCGCCTGGGTGATGCCCAACTGTTTATATTTAAAACAAATTTCTCTAATAACGCTATGGAACATTTTCGGGATCATTGCCTGGGGGATGAGAAATTACAAGTCAAGCTGAAGGTACTAGGCCAGCATAATAAAACCTCCAAACGATTTGGTGTTCTACGGTCTTTTATAGATTTTCCTTATCTTGGTGTTTGTTTGCTGCTTTTTTTTTTGCAATAACTCAAGAACCATTGATGATATACTGATATATTATTGATTTAATATTATAAATATCACTCATACGATTAATCCACTTCTACTCTACTAATAAATAATAATCATATGCCCTGAATTGTTATTCTGTTCAAAAAATTTAGTAAAAAAAGGCGGAAAAAAATTCAAATTTTTTGAAGATTCTATTCGATAAAATTGGTGCAATCTGATTTTTTGAAGCTGAAGAATGAAATAAAAAATCATCAATGGTCATAAAAAACAATTTGGTCTGAAAATGCCAAACCCTTTGGAAGCTTTACTATATTGGGCTATAACTTTCACCCTGACTTGGAATTTCTCACCCCCCCCCCCGCCACACAGGCTGTTGTAAGTGTAATAAGTACCAAAACCATTCACAGCGCTTTATAATTATAGAAATTTATTTTGAATATAAATAGTTAGGGGTCAAACAAGCCCTTTAACATTAAAATATTAAAAAATCAGAAAGTCTAGTTAATCGATTTGGCAAGTGAGGCTCCATTTAATGTTTGACAAGAAGCTTCTTTTTTTGTTTTCTTCACTAACACCTATAAGAGAACTTTATCCACACACGGCCATGAAATCAGCATCTACAGAGTGTATTTCAAATTCCAGGCCATTCCACCCTTTCACTGCGTTAGTCCTAGGATTTTAAGTTTTTTTCTCTAGTATTTGGAGTAGAGTGGTACTTAAAAATGAAATTACGAATTTGGGGAGTGTCGGGGTCCAGTTTGTTTTCTTTCTAAATAGAACTAATAATTCTGAAGTTTGGGGACAACCGGATAAAGAAAAGTCGCGCCGGAAATCGATTGAAACTTTCAAGTGTGTTTGTATGTGGAAAATATGACTTTATTTTTTTCAGATTTTACGAAAATTTCGTTCTATAGTTTAATTTTTTCGACAACCTGTTATACGAGTCGCCACCAGTACTAAATTATCTTTTCAAAAAGCTATGTAACTTGAAAATTGAATAAAAACTCGCCAAGAAATAGCAAATGCCCCAGACCACCAAACACTAGATCCTGAAATTTGACGGAAATTTGTTCAATTTTAAGAAATTGATAAAAACCATTTTTTTTAGGTCTCTATACCTATAAGAACCCAGATATGAAGTAATGTCTTATTACCACGTTGTTACTATTTTAATTTATTAAATACCTTTTCTTTTATTAGATTGGGGTCATAAGTGACCTCAAGTCCAAAAGAGTTAATGGGGTCATATTTTTTTCTCGGAAACCCTAGGCTGTAAAGATAAAACATAACATTTCAAACTAGTAAAGTGACTAATTTTTAATAAAAAGTATTTAGAAAGAGTACATTTACTGAATATTTCCCAAAAATATAATTTTTCTCGAAATCCGCAAAAATAAAATCCTTGTAAAAAAAATTCTGACAAAGGAATTTACTTAAAAATTCACACAGTTAATCTATAACGTATATTTAAAAAAACCTTAAAGTGCCAGATCCATTTTTTGAAATTTTGTTTAAGAAAATTTTTTAAAAATTAAAAAAGGAGTTTTGAAAGTTTTATCAAACAAATTTTCCATCTTTGGTCTTATTTCGCAATAGGTTAATAACGTGTTAATAAAATAATACTTCACATCTGAGGACTTATAGAAATAGAGACCAAAAAATTATGACTTTAATCAATTTGTTAAAGCTGACAACATGTTCATCGCATTTTATGACCTAGAGTTTTTTGGCACAAAAGTGGTCTGGGGCATTTGTTATTTATTTTCGAGTTTTTATTCGCTTTTGAAGTTATATAGCTTTTTGAAAAGAAAATTTAATACTGATCCCGATTCTTACAAAAACTTGTCGGAAAAATTAAACTATAGAACAAAATTTTCGTAAAATCTGAAAAAGTCATATTTTCCCCAGATATGAAATTTTGAATCAAAATTGATGAAAATCAGTTATTTTTCAGTCCTAGTACCCATACCCCTATGAAATCGATCAAATTGGGTTGGTATACGTTTATTGCATCCATTTATCAGTAGTCCAAATATTAACCCTGTAGGGCAATTCTTTAATCTAAAAAAACTTCACTTTAATCTGAAAAACTAACCCTTTGTAAATTTAGTTTACCATCATGTAATTAAATAATTGATTACTTGAAATTGAAACATGTCTAGCAAAATATCTATGTCAAAAATGTCAAATTCGTTAAAATTGCCAAAAATCCAAAATTACACTATAATTACACTTTTTTAAACGAAAATTTATTAGATAATTTTTATCGTCGACACGAGCCTGCATGTAAAAGTTTTTCGGCCGACAAAGTTTTTTCCGTAGACAAGCAGACACTACGAGTTAAAATAAAGGGAGTAAAATAATCAAAAACATTGCACAAATTTTGATCAAATTTGATCTGTTTATGTTTTTGCAAAAAATAACTGAATAAACAAATTATGATCAGGATCGGTCCAAATGGTCCTCATATAAATATAGCATTCGATATGAATTTTTTCATATCTGCAGGCAAGAAAAAAAAGAATAACACTGCCATCTATATGTTATGTTTGTTTTTGTATCCAATTAGACCCTTTATAGTGATATGCCTTCAGAAAAATATTTTTTTTAAATTTTAGTAAATATGTCTATTTATTTTTCTTAGTTTGAATTCAAATGATATGAATTTTTTTTCCTGCAGTATTCTTAGATTGCTACTGCAATGCTACGGTGTGTGCAGAATTTTCTGTGCTACTGTATTGGTAATAAGTACCATATGAGCCACAATGAGATTTTAATGACGTTTTATAAATCCTTTCATTATTGTAGCAAGCACGTGTTTGTATGTGTTAGATTATAAAGTAAATTGGTTTGGTTATAAATATTAGATCCAATTAACCAAATGTTTTTATATTGAAAATATTTTATGCACGTTTTTCCTACAAAAACAGATAAATTAAATAATAAATTATTTTTTTTAATTATTCGTCTTATCTTAATTGCACGGTATGTTTTTCTTTCAGGTTTTTTTTGTGAGAAAATATTTCCAAGAATAAAGTTGCCAAAATGAAATTAATTTCATATCTAGAATTTTATGCTACTTTGCGAATGAGTAATGTTTTTTTTTTTTTTTTTTTTGCGAAAAATAGTCATACGCTGAATGAATAAATTCATACAAAAATCAATAATTTTCTATGAAAGAGTACGTACGTACGTTTGAAGTTACAACAAATTAGATTACGAAAAAAAGCTAGACAAAAAAGTGTAAACAAAAATAAATAAAATTGGAATAGTAAATACAAAGCTTAACATCTAATTGGAATATTTGATTAAAACTTATAAATTAAATTAGTAACACTAGTAGCACTATACAACAGGCATTCTGGGGGATAAGGAATTCTTAGTCAGGGTGAAAGTACTAGCAAATAGCTTCAGCAAATCAAGTTGAACTAATTTCATTGAATGAAATCTGCAAAAATTTTAACTTTCTCCCCTTTTTTCAACAATTATTTATTTAGTTTTTTATTTACAATATTCAGGACGTATGATTAATATTTATTAGTAGAGTATAGCTGTATACTAGGGTGACAGCCATTTTATTTACTTTTTTTTTTTTGAATTTCAAGACGTGCGCAAAATTTGAGCCAAATACCACTATGCTTTCTGGACGCGCATTGAGTTCAAAGTATAAATATGCAATTATGTATGTGTAAAAATTATCAAACAAAAGAATCACTTTCTGAGTCGATTTAGCGATGTCCGTCCGTCCGTCCGTCTGTCCGTCCGTCCATCTGTCCGTCCGTCCGTCCGTCTTCCCAAAAATAATCCCTGTAGGACAATTCTTAGTCATAGGCCCCATAAAGAGCTGCTTCCCGATATTCGCTTAAATCTATCAAATAACAAAAATATTGCACAGATTTTTTTCAAATTTGATTTGTATATATTTTTTCAAAATATAAGTGACTTTACCAAATATGGTCAGGATCGGTCCATTTTTCGATCTAGTCCCCATATAAATATAGCACCCGATATGAACTTTTTCATATCTGCAGCCATAAAAATTAATAACAATGGCAACTAAATTTGGTTTATGCTTATTTTCTACATCTAATTAGTTGGACCGAAGAGATAGGGTCTCTAAACCATGGTATGGGGTATCGTATAGTCGGGCTAGACCGACTATAATTTTCTTACGTGTTTAAAATTCTTTTTTTAATTAACAAACAAATTTTTTTATTTTGTTTTAAATTTATATGGGGCCGCACAAAATTTGTTCGTGGGCTGCATTTGCCCATGCCTGTAATATATATTTGTGGAGGGATTTAGATAAAACGTGTTGATAATATTTTAATAGTTCTAAACAATAATATAATGGACTTATTTTCTGAAACTAACTCGTGGGGTACTCTTGATGTCAAATTGACTCTTTATGAAAATTTAAATATTTTCTTCATTAAGATTTTTTTTTAAATAAAACAAATTTAATGTATTCATAAAATTCCTCAAATTTATTCGTTATTTTATGAAAATATGTAGATTAATAAGTTTTTATATTTAATAGAGTGTAAACAATTTTGTATATCGAGGGCTCATATTCAAAAAAAAGCTATTTGCATGAATAATTATTTTAATGAGAGCTTGTAAAACCAATTTATTAATAAGATCTGGAAGTATTTGTCGTTCGAGGAGGTTTTAGCATATTGGCCAAGTACTTTCACCTTGACTTATAATAATATAATGTTCGACAGTGTAATGTTCTGTGAATGTTTTGTTTTCTTTTCGCAAACAATTTTTTTTTTAGTTTTTTAATAACACGAATTTATTAATAAGAAAATTATTGTTGGTCTAAACCGACTATGTGATATCCTATACCATGATAACAGAGAAAGGTTAAATTGAGTGGCATTGTCCAAATTTTGTGCCTGCCGATGTTAAAAAGTTCACATAGGATGCTCTTTTTATACCATGTTTGGTAAAGTCGCTTTTTTTTTTTTATTTATTTATTCATCCTTTATTGGCAGATTATATTTATATGATACGTATATTTTGAGATCTTATCGACTAGATATTACAACAATTAATATAATGGGATCTCAAGATATTAATTAACGATTTGTTATTAAACATAAAAGTTTTAAAGGTAAAATAGGGGAAAAATCCTTTATAAAAATATTTGGCAATTCAAATACTGTTAGAAAAATACATATTTATAAAAGTTGATTATAGTTAAATAATATAGTTTTCAATTTGATAATTTCTGATAATTTTAAGTTAATTGTCTACATTCTCTAATCAATGGATAAGAAGAACTTTCAATTTTGTTAAAATAATTACTGTTAAGTCTTGTTATATATTCAATTATTTTCTCATATCCCGTTTCATGGTGAAGCATGTACGTGGGATATCTCCAATGCTTGTTGTGTATCATTTTTAGACATTTGTTTTGTATTATTTGCAACTTTTTTAAATGACATTTTGCAGCTGAATACCATATAGGGCATGTATAAGTCAAAATTGGTCTAATGACACTTTTGTGGAGTAGATTTTTGTTTTTTAAGATTAAAAAGGAACGTTTATTTAGCATTGGCCAAAGAGCTTTAAAAGTTTTAACGGCTTTTTTACACGTCTCATCTAAATGTATTTTAAAAGTTAGCTTTTTGTCTAAAATGACACCAAGATATTTAACTTCGTTGCTTACATTTATAAAGTCACTTCCAAAGACCAGTTGACGTCTAGGAGTTCTTTTAGGAGATTTATTAAACGGAAAGATTATTGCTTGAGTTTTATTAGGATTAATCTTGATTTTCCACTTATGAAAATATTTATTGCAGGCTAAAAGACCTTTTTCCATTTTTTTAAGCAGTGCACTGGTGAGTTTGCTTGATGTGATTAGCGTAGTGTCATCTGCATAATATGCTATATTCATGTATGGCGGTACTGAGAAATCGGACGTATATATTGAATAAAGTAATGGTGATAATACTGATCCTTGGGATAACCCGGTTGTTATTGTTTTGGGGGAAGAAAGTTCATTATTGACGGAGACCATAAAAGTTCTATTTTCAATAAAATCAGCAATAA
Organism: Cordilura impudica; assembly: GCA_963682025.1. Lineage (NCBI taxonomy): Eukaryota > Metazoa > Arthropoda > Insecta > Diptera > Scathophagidae > Cordilura > Cordilura impudica. The sequence continues at coordinate 54,019,301 of OY821517.1, forward strand.
GTTTACAGAGATATTTAGGTATATTTGCAGCTATAAGTTTGTATAATAGACCACTATGCCAAACTGTGTCAAACGCTTTCTCAATATCTAATAGTATCAGACCTGTAGATCGTTTGTTATATTTGTTGGTAATTATTTTATTTTTTATTCTGCTTATTTGATGAGTAGTGCTATGTTCTTTTTTGAATCCAAATTGTTCATTACTAATAATGGCATTTTCTGTAGCAAATTCATTTAGACGCGTATAGATTAACTTCTCGAACAGTTTACCTAAATTGCTTAGTTGGTAAAGTCACTTAATTTTTGCAAGATCTATGTAATTTTTTAGTTTTTGATAGATTTAAGTGATGATCGGGAAACAGCTTTATATTGGGACTAAGACTAAGAATGGACTAATAATGGGTCTAATAAGCGCACACAAACCAATTTTAACCAAGATGAATATGATAATTTGATTCTTGGGCAATTTAGGTCGATCTCATAGAGATCATCTGTATTGGGAAAGCGATTTTCACAAATTTCAATAGCAATCGTCGTATGGCCAACGAAAGTTATATAAAAAATTTAGGGAAAACATATTTATATTTACGACCGATAGTTTGATTGCAAGGTTTACATGAATATATAGAGCGGAGGACAGAAAGACGGACGGATGGACAGGCATTGCTAAATGGAAACAGAAAGCGATTTTCAGTCAATCAAAGGTGGCAGTTGCACACATCAGCACAAACTCATTATACCATGACTACAGAGCGGTATAGAATATAAACAGTGGCGCTTACGACATGTAAATATGATATGAGGGCGCACAGTGGACCATTTCACGAAGAGGCGGTCAAAAATCCGTAACTTTTGATTGAATTCGAGTTTTTGTTTGGTAGATGGGACTTCAGCCTTTAATTTTCGCTATAAATCGTAAATATCGACCGATAATAAAAAAAGTTATGGAGGGTTTCAAATACATTTTAATTTTTAGTTGAATTTTAGTACAAAAGTGAAGAGTTAAAAGGTTGAAAAACGTTTTTTTTATATAAAATCTTATTTTTTCAGTTAATTTTACAACCAATACTTTTTAAATACAGGTTGTGTTTTTTGAAAGAACTCGAGTTAAAATATAACTTATTAAGCAGCGAACGTAAAAGTTACCTGATATTGGTTCAAGATAGAGCAGTTTCAATGAAAAAGTCGTATGTTTTTACTTCAGTTAAAAAATTTTTTATTGTCTTTTTTATGTACGAGAGCGGATCAATAAGTCCGTGACTTTTAGAATGAAACACAGTTTTTTTTTTTAAATTTATTTTTTAACATAATCTCCTTTTAGCTCAATACACTTAGTCCAACGTTTCTCCAATTTTTCTATCCCTTCCAACAAATTGATTTTTTCGAGGTCCATAAAATAGGCATTTGTTTGATCAATAATTTCATCGTTGGAGCTAAATCTCTTTCTTCCCAGCCATTTCTTTAGGTTTGGAAATAGGAAATAGTTACTGGGGGCTAAATACGGAGAATATGGCGGAGGTAGCAATACGCAGCCCAATTCATGGAATTTTGCCAATCCTTTGAAGTTGTCACACGATTACGTTTATGGTCAATTGAGAGCAAACGCGGTACCCATCTTGCAGACAGCTTCCTTAAACCCAACTGATCATTTAAAATCGAAACCACACTGCAATATGAAATGCATATGGCATCAACAATCTCACGCACTTTTACTCTTCGGTCGGCCAACACCATATCGTGGATTTTTTCGACATTTTGGGGTGTATTGACCACAATTGGCCGTCCAGAACGTTCAGTGTCATTTGTATTTGCGCAACCACAACGAAAGTCAGTAAACCATTTCTTAACCATTGAAATCGATGGTGCAGAGTCCCCATAGTATTTATTATTATGCTAAATATTGCACCCTTTAAGTAAAGAAATTAAGGAAGAAAAGTCGCATTTGGTGAAAAAGAAGGGGCTGTTTCATCAACAGTTCACACATCTAATATTTAGATGACTAAAATCCATGAACTAAAGTTCTTATTGCTTCAACAGGCGCCTTATTATTTTGAATTTCCAATGAGGAGGTGGAGTCCGTAGTTGATGGCTACTTTAAGGAGCTGGAGTGTTCTTACTACAAAGAGGATATCAAAGCTATTGAATGTCGCTGGGAAAAATGTATCTCTCTAAAAATAAAATTATGTTGAGAAATAAAGAAAATGTTTCACAAATTTCTTGTGTTTTCTGTGTCAGTTCGGGTTATTCTGAGACCGCCCTCGTATATCAAGAAAATATGTTTTTATTTATTTTCAAAATTTTTATTTTTTAAAAATCTTTTGTTTACCAAAATCAGATGTGCCATACAAAATCCCGTAAGTGGAAATTTAAATGGTACTAGATTTTGAACAAAAAATTTAAAAACAAATGCAAACGTACTCTAACCGGAGTAAGAGTTGTTTATCGACTTCACTGCATTCCAGTAAAGGAAATGGAAAAATAATTATAGGGAATGTCTATACTTTCAAATTTAACTTTTGCTCAAGTTGAATCTGTGCAAATTCAAATAAATGTATAATATCTATGGTCATCAGTTGTCATAAATCGTTTTTTTTTTATAATTTTTAGGAAACTAAAAGAAAAAACATTATAACTTTTCAAACGAAATAGGCGAATAAACCATATTACTTAGAAATTTAGCTATTTTTTATTTACTTTTAACTATCTCGATTTTTTTCTTTATTTTCGTCTCTCGAAAAATTATAAAGAACTTATTTTTACACTATTTGCGCAGAGCCACAGTAAATTTCAAAGAATAAATATTTTCATACAACTTTGCTCCAACTTAGCTAAGTTATAACGTTTTTCGTCTCTGAAAAAAAAAAAATAAATAAAAACGAGTTACGATGGATATAAGTATGAGAATTTAAGATTGATCGGAATTCATCATTCACTGAACATTAAAGAAAAGTGAAAAAATGCCCCTTTTTTTTAATTGATTGGTAGCGACCGAAACTTCCTGTAAATGCATGTTTCTTGTCATCATTCCGAGATGAACATAAATTATATATCTTTACGAATAATAAAATTTCCAATAAAACGGCATCACTTAGTGAGTGCATATTTTTTGAATATTTCCTAATAGTAAATGGATTTTTTTGCATTTTCACTACATTATTATGTGATGTTCCTAATTTTGTTTTCTTGGTATTTCTTTTTTTACATATTTAGCTGTATCATTTATACATACATTTTTTTTGTTCACAAACTATGCCTAACCAAACTAAAAAATTTAGTTCACTAAACATGCGGGTTCAATAATTAATGATGCAATTAATGACATTTACTCATTGGATGGTCAAATTGGTGACAAAGTTTGTACCAAACGTAATAAAGTTGTAATAAAAAAATATAGATTTAAAACCGTAAAGAAAATTGCCCGCATTTTCTAAATTAATGTTATGCACCGATTACATCTGTCGATATTAGACGTTAATTTTCTATGTAGTTATATAAGTCTTTTTTGATAGTTAAAAAATTTTAATAGTTATGAATTTTTATACGTTAATTTTGTTTTTAAACTCTTTCTTTTAACCAGAGTTCAGAAAAAAACACACACTGAATAAAAAACTCGTACATACATGTAAACAAATATAGCTCAGACCAACAAACACATATTTTTATTTTCATATCAATTATGTGTGTTTCTAAATTTTGTAAGGTGCCCAACACAATCATGACTGTGTTTCGTTTTTATTTTTCGTTATCTACACGAACATTTTTCTATCACGTATTTTTTGTTTCGAGCACACATAAGCCACACAGATTCGAGTGTAGCTATATTTTAAGTTCGTTTTCTTGCACGTGTCCTGCTAAAAAAAACAGAACATCTTCTTCAACGTGTACATCTAAAAATTAAAACATTACAAACATTATGTATCGATAAAGTAATATACAAAAAAAGTATCGATAAACTTCAGTAACGATACTACTTATGGTTTTTACTATGTAAGCTTTTTATGAATTTGTAAACTGGAAATTGTAAACCGAAATGTAAACTGACAAAAAACAAATAAATTTAATTGAATTCAAACACTCGAATGGTGAGCATCTATGTTGTTTTTTCTTAGAATTATCTAAGTCAGGCTTTCAAGGTCACAGTAAATGAAAAATAAAAGACTATTTATTCATAATTTTACTCCTCCGACGTTTCGTTGAGATTTTTTCAACTTCCTCAGTGATTTAAATTTTATTGAATCTGGCAACGTTATGGAAAATAAAGAACAATGTTTTTTTGAATTTAATAATTTTTTTAAACTAACGCAACATAAAAGAATAATTCCACTTACATATAATCTTTACATTATAATTTTAAATAAATTTGTTTTTAAACAATACAACAAGTACCACATAAAACACAAAAATAAATAAAATAAATAATAAAAATAAAATAAAATATATCACAGATGAACTTTCTTTCTTTTGGTATCACAGTTTAAAATTGACTAAATTAAAGCTAAGTTGTAGTTTGCATTAGCATTGTCTTTATTTTCTTTTTTATTTATGGCAAGATTATTTCTTTCCTGGATTCGTAGGCTCTCCAATGTAAATCTCTTGTTCATCTTCCTTTCCCTATCAAGAATTTTTACGTCGGTGAGGTTTGGGGTGTGTTTCATTTCAAAACAATGAACCGCCAAAGCTGTTGTATATTTTTGTTTTTCAATATCTGTTTTGTGTTCATTTATTGTTGTGCCTAAACTTCTTTTTGTTGTCCCTACATAAACTGTGCCGCACGTCTCGTTATCATTGCCCACACATTCGATTTCATATACAACATTGCTCTGTTGTATTTTTTATATTTTCGTTTTTGTTGTTGTGAATAGTGAGGAGATTGTGTTGTTAGCTTTGTGAGCTACTAAAACTGTTTTATCATCTATCAATTCCTTTATTTGTTTGCTCTCAGTGAGTTTTGGTATGTATGAGAGACTTAAAAATTTGGTGATGCCAGATGTTTTATTCATACGACTTTCCCGACTTTCTTCATTAGTTGCCCGTTTAATTAAATTGGTGATGATTTTTTTGTGGATAGTTATTATTAAGTAAAATATCTTTAATTTTAGTTATGTTTTTTTGTAAAAACTTATTGTCACTTATTTTTACAACTTTTTTGATTAGGTTGATGGCCGTATTTGTTTTTTGTCCCATTGGCTGAGTGGAGTGGTAGTTTATAAGTCGTCCCGATGCGATGTTTTTTGTATACCAATCTGTAATTATGCCGTTGTGTTCCCTATAAATTCTCATATCAAGATATGGTATCGATCCGTTTTGTTCTTTTTCGATGGTAAATTTAAGTTTGTTGTGGTATTTATTAAACGTTTCCAAAATAATTTTTTCATCACTCTTTTTAATGATGGCAAAAAGATCATCTACATATTTTGTTATTAGTTTTATATGTACATGTCCGCTATTGTGGGCGATAGTGGGTTACCCATAGGCATTCCGTAAGTTTGGTTGAAAATTGTTTTATCATAGATGAAATAGTTGTTGTCATTTAAGCAAAACTGTAATATTTTAAGGAAATGTGTTCTGGGTATTTGTGTATGGTTTCTTAGGGTGCTCCATTGGGCCATTATATTGTTTATAGCCAAATGTATCGGTATGTTGGTGAACAACGATACAACGTCAAGAGAAATTAAAATTTCATTCTCATCCAAAGACACGACTTCTAGTTTTTCTTTTAACTCTAACGAATTTTTAATGTTGTTGTCTATTTTAAAATAAAAACTCTGTGAATTATAAATTACTAATTGGAGTCTTTTTATTTTCTTAAACCCTAACTCTAAACCTCCCTCACCTTAAAATCCCAAACTCCTACCATAATTTATAATTTTTCAATTTATGAGAAATTATAAAATATGAGCCACTTTTTCCTAGCGCTGTGGATTGCAGGCTAGTAACATTTTATTATAGCAGTCAAATCCTCTCTTGGTTAACTCAACCACCCTAAACTCGACATTGTCAACACGGAGAGACTTAAAACGGATATCCACTCATCCAATCAATCTGAAATTTGGTCCATAGATTTGTTGTGATCAATTTTAAACTAGTCACGCAAAGTCACGCACAGTCACGGAGAGATTCAAAACTGGTATGCGTAAGGAAAGAAAGAGTTTTAATAAAAACTTTATTTTTATGGGTTAGATTATTTATTATTATTATGTTTATTTTTTTCTTTGTTATTTTTATATTTTTTGATTTTAATAAATGTAAGAAAATAATTTTAAGGCATAATTTTACATATACTAGCGCACATTTTTAGATGTTTGGCGCATGTTTAAAGCATTTAAAACAAAATATTTATTGCATTAAAATCAGGCCTCTACCGATTACATTCTTCATGACACATAGATATGAAATATTTATTTGTTGGGATATAGTAAACCACATTTATTCTGAGGACTATCAAATATAAAATTTCAGTAATTGCAAATTTTATTTTAAACACTAGTTAGTACCAAACTTGACGGATATATATATTTTTCAAGGTCTCACTATATTTATTACCAGATATATCATAGTAAATACTTGCTTTGTGTGGGTAGTGCCACGCCCACTAATCCGATACCGCCCATTTTTTTGCACAACTACTCATATTGGTAACTTATGTACTCACAGCAAGTACAAAAATTTCAAACACACATACTTGTATATATAGATAGATAGAAGAAGGAAGATATATAGATAAGAGATAGATAAAAGATAGATAGATGGAAGATTGAAAGCTAGAGGATAGATATAAGATAGTTTTAAATGATTCAACAAAATTTTGTTCAAAAATTAAACAAACAGAACATCGTCATTTAAAAAAAAATTTACTTAAATGAAGTTTACCAAAAATATACAGGGAGAGCAATTCCATAAAAATGTCAACTTTTATGAAAAAATTTTTTTTTCATGTATATGAAGTAAGTATAAAAATTAAAAGATGTTCCAAGTTACATAATGTAATTTCTTACAAGTATTCTAGATATTTTCTTTTAATACATGTTTAGGAAACTTAAGTCATTCCGTCACTGTCATTCCGCCACGTCAAATGACAGTTAATAACTTCAACACTATTACAGGTAAGTTGCTCTAAATTATAATTTTATATTGCTTATATATCATATGTAAAATATGCATTAGTTTAAAAACTGATTAGCTTCTTAATTCATAAAAGTCCCCAGTTTTTAATACCAGGACAGAGTCATGGTAGCAAAAATGTCATTCCGTCACACAATGAGAAATTACTCAAAAATAAAAGAATAAATAGTGAGAAAATTGTTTCTGAGTTTTTTTTAAATCTCTTAATCATTGACAATCATTTTCAAACTGAAGAATGAATTTCCAATTGAAAATAGCTTTGTGGAATAGCCTAAACTTCAATTTTACAACTCAAAATATCATTCCGTCACATATGGAATTGCCCAGGGAAAATATCGCTAATAACATTGTGGAAAATTTTCGGGGGAATTATCTGAGGGTTAGGAAATTCCAAGTCTGGTTGAAAGTACTAGGCCAGTGTAGTAAAATCTCCAAACGGCTTGGCGTTTTCAAGCTAAACTTCACTTTATGACCTCTTATATTTTTTCCTTTCTTGATGATTGTTTTGTTTTTCTAGGAAATATTGTTTTTTCATTAAATAAAGACCCTAAAGGTATGCTAATCAATTATAGCCAATTCGCAAATCAACACAAAAAACAAACTCATGTTAATTACAAACACATTAACAAATTTAATAAACACACATATAGCATTGTATAATTATACCCTATACCACTATGTGGTTTGGGTATAATGACTTTGTGCTGCTGCTTGTAACAACCAAAAATATTTGACCTAGACCCATCTTTAATTATACCGATCGAATCAGAATCACTTTCTGAGTTGATTTAACAATGTCCGTCCGTCCGTCCGTCCGTCCGTCCGTCTGTGTGTCCATGTAAAGCTTGTAATCAAACTGCAGGTCGCAAATATGAATATATTTTGATGAAATTTGGTATATAAGCTTTTATCGGCCATGGGATGAACGCTATTGAAATTGGTGAGAATCGGTCCATGTTCAGACCTAGCCCCCATACAAATTACCCATATGAAATCGACATAAATTTCCATAAGATCCAAATTGTCATATAGATCTTACTCAAATTGGATTTGTATGCGTTCATTACATCCACTAATGAGTAGTCCAAAAATGATCCCTTTGACCCCATATAGAGCTGCTTCCCGATCTTCACTCAAATCTATTAAAAAACAAAAATATTGCACTGATTCTTCTCAAATTTTGTTTGTATATATTTTTGCAAAATACAAGAGACTTTACCAAACATGATCAGGATCGGTCCATTTTTGGACCTAGTCCCTTGATAGATATAGCATCCGATATGAACTTTTTCATATCTGCAGCCAAAAAAATTAATAAAAATCCCACTCAAATTTGGTTTTTGCTTATTTTCAATGTCCAGTTAGTTGGGCCTAAGAGATAGGGTTTCTAAACGCATGGTATTGGGTATCGTATAGTCGGTCTAGACCGACTATAATTTTCTTACTTGTTTTATGTATGTGTTAGTAGCAACTTTACATGCAATTTACTCAAAATAAAGGAAAAAATTTTAAAATCTGTAAATCTGCAAATTGGATAAAAAGAAATACCTTTCAAGTAATATACGTTTGGTTAAAATCGGGATAAAACGGTAGAATAAAACATCGGTTAGAAGAAATCGCCTAGCCTATTAATATTATAGATACTTATAAATATAATTGTATTTATAATTAATATAATATAAAATATAATATATAATTAATATAATAAGCAGATTCCACCGCTCGAAATTCGAGTGCAAATTCTAGACAACTATTTTTTTACAACTTAGCCAATTCACAAGCTAAAACTTTTTTGGTTTATTATTATTGTAAATGAAGAAAACAAACTTACAAACTCATTAACAAATTTAATAAGCACATACATAGCATTGTATAATTTTATGTATGTGTTAGTAGCAACTTTAAATGAAATTTACTCAAAATAATGGCAAAAATTCAAAAATCTGTAAGTCTGGTGAACAGCTAAAAAGAAATACCTTTAAAAAAAATGCGTTTGTCAAAATCTGGATAAAACGGTAGAACAAAAATTATAGATTTTATTTATTCTTCGTTTTGCTCCAACGAATTACACCATGTTTAATGAACTTATTAACTTATTATCGTTATCTACTGGTACAACTCGTGCCATTGATCAAATGACTGAAGCTTTCTATAACAAGATGTATTCTTTTATTGAGTCATGTATTCCTAAAAAATTTTTGAAAAACCTTTCTGGACGTCATTGGAATACTAGGAAACTGTCTAGTGTCAAGAATAAAAAAAAAAAAAATATTACAAAAAATATTAGAAAACTGGATCTCTTGTTGATCACGGAAAATACTCGATTTGTCGTGCCGAATATAATACTCTGAATAATTCATGTTATTTAAACTCTTAGAACAAAATGAAAAATAATTTTAAACGAAATCCGAAGTCAGTCCACAAATTTGTTAACTGTAAGAGAAAAACTAAGGGCTATCCAGCTGTTATGAAATTCCTGTGATGATACTATTGTATGCAATTTATTTGCTGACTTCTTCTCTACTACTTAGTCCGATGCAACTTTTGGTGATTCTAATATCTGCTCATATTCACTGACTGCTACTCAAATTATATCCATTCCTTCTCTTGCTATATCTGTGGCTTCTAATGAATTGAAAAAACTTAAATTTTCCTGCAACAGTGGTCCAGATAAAATTCCGTCCTGTATTTTAATAAAATGTGCAGATTTTTTAGCTGCACCATTAACAGTCATGTTTAATACCTCTGGAAGGATTCACTCATTATTCCGCTATTCAAATCTGGTATAACTAATTATCGTGGAATTACTAAATTAAGTACTATACCTAAAATTTTTGATACCTAAAATTCTATGCCATCAAGTAAATACGTTAATTTCTCCATTCCAACATGGTTTCCAAAAAAGATGTTCAACCTCTACAAATCTATTACAATTTACTACAATTGTCAACCATGGTTTTCTTGAACGCAATCAAACAGATGCAATTTATACTGACTTCAGCAAGGCTTTTGATGAAGTCAATCATAAACTTCTTCTTAAGAAATTACATATGATGGGATTTTCAAATCTTAGCGCAAATTGTATATATATTCTTATTTAACCAATAGAACACAAAACATATGTTTTAAAATTTAAAAATGTTACTTCAAAGCCGATAGATGTAATGTCGGGAGTACCACAAGGCAGCCATCTTGGACCACTTCTTTTTTCTTTGTTTATAAACGATCTTCCGAATGCTATTCGTTTTTCAAACATCTTGATGTATGCGGATGATGTCAAAATTTTCTTCTGTTATAATCAACACTCTGATCATGTTTTTCTCCAAAATGATTTGAATTCATTTTATTCTTGGTGTAATTTAAATTTAATGGAGCTGAACCTTAAAAAGTGTAAATATATGCGTCACCAAAACTTTATATACGTCACTTGTGCGACCTATCCTGGAATATGCTTCTATAATTTGTGACCCAATCTACCAAATTCATGCCGACAGTCTGGAATCTGTGCAGAAACAATTCCTTTTGTTTTGTCTTCGGAGTTTAAGCTTCAATCCAAGTAATCTTCCATCCTATACCAGCAGACTTGCCCCTTTTAAGCTCCCAACTTTAAAAAGACGCAGAACTATGCTAAATGTTTCATTTCTTCTTAATATAATTAATGGTGATGTTTGTTCTGGTTTCCTGATTAACAATATATCATTCAACATTCCTCAACGACCAACACGTTATTTCTCAGCTTTATCTGTACAGTTCTATAGAGCTAATTATGCAAATGCAGACCCTTTCAGGAGAATGTGTATTCAATTTAATGAACTTTATAGATTTATTGATTTCTCATTAAATACTAATCTAATTAAAAGTAAAATAATATGCTTTCTAAGTTCATGAAAAGCTATGTACTAAAATTAATTTTAAAATGTTTTTCCTTGAAAATAGTCTGTCCATAGATCAAGATACAAATAAATAAATAAATAAATAAAATAAATAAATAAATTAATATTAATACTTAGACGTATGAGTGATAATTAACACAATTATTTTTTAAAAAATATTTGAACGCCACATCCTTTGGATGTTTTACTATAGTGGTCTAGCATTTTCACTCTTGGACTTGGAATTTATCACCCCCGCCCCCAGAATGTCTGTTGCATTGTGTAATTTGTGGCTACTAAAAGCTGGAAATATTTGAAATGGTTATAAAAAAGTATTGTAAATTTGATGTTTTCGATTTTTTATAAAAATTATAGGTCCTTGTTGGCCCTATAGTAGCGTAACAAATACAAAATTACATATCTGCAAAACTATGATATATGTTAAACAATTAAAAAGATCAATATTTTATTTACCTATTTATTTATTTTATTTTTTATAAACATTTTTAATTTAAAATTTAATAAATGTTCATTCATTCACCCTAAAATGTCATATGCTTAAAGTATTTTTTTTATCAGTTCCACTTGGAGACGAAATGAAATTCACTATGTCACCCCAACCTACTGCACACACGTTCTGGTTTAACCAGTAAGAGGATACAAAATTAAAAGCCACCATCATTAAGCTATAATGGGCGAAAAATGTCCAAATGTCAAAGAATTATGTTATTTGTATTCTGCAAATTTATTTCTTTCTCGAATACACATGTTTTAACACATTTGTACATTTGTATTTATATATTCCTGTGAATGACACTAATTTGTAATGTTTTTTTTATATGTATTTAAGCTAAGAAGGTTGCTAACCTCCTCTTCCAATCGATATATCGATAGTTTGACAAATGATATGTTAGGTTAAGGACAATATAGAAGCGATGAATGCAATAAATCAATGAACTTACTGAGGATTTCAAGTCGAAGCAATGTTAATGGTAATCAAAATCAAATTAATTATTACCATAGTAAATTGAGAGTATAAAGTATGGATGAATGATAACCTGCAAAACCTAATTTTAATCAAGAGAAATATGTTAAAACAAAGACGAAGAAGACATAAATAAATTTGATATTGAAAACATATTGAGAAGGGTAAGCAGAATAATAAAAAAATCATACCGCGACTCTATGAACAATTATTGTCATTATAACATAAGCAATATTCAACAACATCCTAAGAAATGCTAAAGGTTTCTGAATTTTCAATTTTTCAATTATACATTCTTCCTTTATTTACATATTTTAACAAATTTGATATTTACATATGAGATCTTATCTTTATATAGATATTGCAACAAATAATATATAGGATCTAAAGACATTAAATAGTTTTTATTTTATTTTTTAATGATTTTTAAAGGAAAATGGGAGGAAAAAAACCTTTATATGATTTAATAAATTCAAATACTATCTGAAAATATTTATATGCTTATAGAAGGTTTATTAGAAATAATAGACCTCTATAAGCATATAATTTTCAATTTGGTGATTTCTTTTTAATTTTACGTTATTTCTCTACATTCTCTTATCAGTGGGTAAGAAGAATTTTCAATTTTGGCAAAGTAATTATTGTTAATCCTTGTTATGAAATCGATAATTTTTTCATAACCTGTTTCTACATGAAGAAGATTTGTAGGATACCTCCAGGGCTTTTTATTTATCATTTTAAGACATTTGTTTTGTATAATTTGTAAGCGTTTTAGGTGGCAGTTGGCAGCGTCACTCCAAATAGGACATGCGTATGTTAATATCGGCCTTATAACACTTTTGAAGAGTAGATTTTTGTTTTTGGGGTTTAAAAATGACCTTCTATTTAGTAGTGGCCATAATGCTTTAAATGATTTTATAGCTTTTTGACACGTAGCCATAATATGTTGTTTAAAAGTAAGCTTTTTGTCCAAGACAACTCCGAGATATTTGACATGATTAAGTACATTTATGGTATTATTTCCAATATGAAGATGACGTCTTGGCAGTCTTTTGGGAGATTTGTTGAACGGAAAAATAATTGCTTGGGTCTTGTTTGGATTAATTTTGATTTTCCATTTGTGAAAATATTTACTGCAATTAACAAGTCCCTTTTCCATTTTCTTCAGGAGTGCACTTGTAAGTTTGTTTGAAGAAATTAACGCAGTATCATCTGCGTAGTAAGCAACTTTCATATATTTCGGAACTTTGAAATCGGATGTATATATCGAGTAAAGCAATGGCGACAAGACTGATCCTTGAGGTAACCCTGTGGTAATGGTTTTTGGAGATGACGTTTCATTATTAATCGCAACTTTAAAGCTTCTGCCGTGAATGAAATCTGAAATAAGTTTGCATAAATATTTTGGTATATTTGCATCAAGAAGTTTAAATACTAGGCCATTATGCCAAACGGTGTCAAACGCTTTTTCGATATCCAACAATATTAGACCCGTTGAACGTTTATTGTTCTTATTGCTGATTATTTGATTTTTAATTCTGTTTATTTGGTGAGTAGTGCTATGCCCTTTTTTAAATCCAAATTGTTCTTTAGCAACAATAGAATTGGTCGTTACAAATTCACTGAGACGAGAATGTAGTATTTTTTCAAATAATTTACCTAAGTTACTTAATAAACTAATAGGTCTATAGCTATTTGGGTTATTTTTTGGCTTACTAGGTTTGTTGATAGCTATAACCTTAGCGTTTTTGAAATGGTTTGGGAAATAGTTGAGTTTGATGCAGCTGTTAAATATTATAACCAGTGATTTTAGAGCTTTGAGTGGTAGTTTCTTTAAGAGCAGGTTGGGAACATTGTCAAAACCAGGAGATTTTGAGGGTTTTATTGATGAGACAATATTCATTACTTCTTCTAGAGATGTATTAATTGCTGACTCAGAACTGGGATTTTCCTTCTTAAAATTATTTACTGTTGTATTTATTACTATATCCGCTGAGTGGTTGTAATTGGAAGTGAGGTTATTTGCTTTGACAAATGTATTTGCCAGGACTTCAGCCTTGTCCTTATCAGATGTTATCCTTGTATTTCCAACCTCAAGGTGAGAGATTTGATTTTTTCCTTTTCCTCGCAAGTTCCTGCTTATTCTCCAAAATGATTTATCACCTGGTTTTAAATTGGATAATAATTGACACCATTTCTTATTGCGTTCCGAATTAATACTTTTATCTATCATGTTACTTAGAAACTTAGTACATTGATTATAAAAAGTTTGCTCGGCTATATTTGAAGATCGTTGGCTTTTTCTTTTAAAGCTTCGTCTTAGTTTAATATATTTCACAGTACTTTCTGGTGATGTGAAATTATTTTGTTGAGTTATTTTAGGTGTAGACGCATCCCTTGCTTCAAAAACTACATTTATAAATTTTTGTATTTCCTGATCAATTATTACCTTGGTATTGTATATATCCGAATTTAACGTGATTTTATTTTCTAAAAAATTCATATAAATGTTCCAGTTGGTTGCACTATAATCATAATAGTTGAGGTCAACCTGCGAGGCCACTGATCTTTTAAGTGTACACATAATGGGGCGATGGTCTGATGGTATTTCGTAATCCATTGTCTTTACGTCTATATTCAAAGCGGTATTGCTTAAAATAATATCGACTGTGGATGCTTCGCGATTGTGTTGATGGGGGAATAGGGTTGGACTATTAGGATAGTGAATAAAAAAATTGCTTGATTGCTGTAGGTTGTTGAGTGCGATTCCTGCAGTATTATTTGAACGACAATTCCATGAACAATGTTTGGCATTTAGGTCACCAAAAACTATATATTCTTTGGTGGAAGGTGTTAGGTTCAAGATATCAGCACAGAAGTTATGGGTATATCTTGGTGAATATAACGAAGATACAACAATAGTTCTATTATTTATAATAACTTCAATTGAGATGTTTTCGATTGATGAAGTGTTTGATATAAATAGGTTTTTATGAGCGACAGATTTATGAATTAACAGAGCTACTCCTCCTCCTCTAGCATCTGTTCTGTCACTTCTATATAAATAATAATTTTTAAAAAAAGGTCTATGATTTTCTGAAAAAAATGTTTCATTCAAAGACGCTATTTTAATATTTTCTCTTTCAATTAGTATTTCAAATTGTTTTAATTTAGAAAAGTTTGAAATGCCATTAGCATTCAAGTGAAGCATTTTGAATTCGTTTAAATTATTAGTATAATCCATGGGCGTATTTTACCATTGACATTACAACTTTGATTTGTTGTACTTTTGAAGTGCACCTATGCAAATCATCCATAGCTGTAGTGAAAATATCAAAAAGCTCATCAATGCTAAATAAATCGTTGTTTGTTTTCAGCTGGTTAGCATATGTAGCTTTGCTGTTATTATTGATGTTATTGTTACAATTTGTGTTGTTACTTAAATTTGGGAAATCAACCTTTGATTGAAAAGAAATATTTTGTTGTTGCCTGCTGTTGTTATGATTTTTGGAAGTTACTCTTGTTCTAGTTTCCAAATAGAGAGAACGTAACGGACAGTTGATGTCGTTTGCAGAGTGATCAGTTCTCTCTTTTCCATGTTTTTTACAATTAAAGCATGTAAAAACAGCTGGTCTTTTTTCATTTGTGTTAAACGGACACACACTTGTATGATGTTGTTCTGCACATATCATACACGCAGCACTACGATGACAATGTTCTCCGCCATGACCATACATTAAGCAGTTCCAGCACTGAGTTGGTTTATTTCTGGATCTAGATTTGTATTTTTTCCAAGAAATTATGATATTTGAAATTGTCCTTACATTTTTTAAGGCAGTAGGGTTAAAATTTTTACGAACAAATTGAACTTTGTAAACAGCATTGTTGTTCGAACTGAATTTGGTGACTATTTCAGCCACCGAAGAAGGCGATAGGTTGTAGTTTTTTAACTCTTCGGTGATGTCCTCAGAGTTTATGCGGGGTAAACCGTGTAGAAAGGTTGTGTATAACCTATTATCTTTGGAGCCATATGAATGAAACTCCATTTTACTCTCTTTAAGAATTTGCTTATAGCATTCGTACAATTCTTTAGTTGGAGCAAAAATTTTGGTACCAATTGAAGTACGTTTGAAAATACAATCTTTACCTAGTAGTTTTCGTATTTCTGCAAATGAGGCGTTGGCTTCTACAACTATAGGTGGAGGTTTGCGTTGTTTAATATCACTAATATTTGATGCAGGAGTTACGTCCATATCATTGAGGCCAGCAAGCAGGCTAAATCTGTTGCTGGAAGTTGACGCGATGTTCGGGTTAACAAAACCCGGAGGAAGTTTTGTCATCTTCTTGTTCACAAGCTTTCTTTTTGATGAAGATTTGGCCCCTCGGGCCATCGCTAAATTTTTATTCCTGTTATAAGCTGGATTGTCTACCACGTGAGTTCAAATGAGATCAAGAATAGGCAATTGCAAAAACAAAAATTTACACTTGTTGTTAATTTTAAATAGTTGTACTCTAAGCGCTTTAATTATTTACACGACCGTTCGTAAAGAGAATTTGATTCGAACTGAAAGGTTTCTGAATGAAACTTTAAGAAGGAGTATTAAAACGCAAATTATCTTGAAAATTTCAAATGCGTAATTGATAACAGATGATGCTTGGAATTTAAGCTCTTAAATCAACATTTCTTAGAGGTTCCTACAACTTTAAATCAACAAATTATAAGTTCCTAGCTGTAAGACGATGCGCTTCGCTACACCCATCATAACGAAATAAAAAACTGGGAATACATTTTTTAGAAAAATTGTTTATTATTTTTGATGATTTTTGATTTTGGCGAAATTTGTTTTTTGCGATTATTTATTTCGGCAATTTTGGATTTAGGCGATTTTCGGTTCTGGCGAATTTTGTTTTTTTTTTTTTTTTTTTTTTTTTTTATTGATATTTTCGATATATTTTTTGTGCCATTTTTGATTTCAACAATTTTGGATTTTTGCCTTTAGCGATTTTTCCATTTTTTTTTTTTGAATACTGATTTCAGCAATTTTTGTTTTTGACGATTTTTTTTAAACTCCATTTTAATATTTTTGATTTTGGGAATTTTTTATTCGGGATTTTCGGTTTTTGTCGTTTTTTTTTTCATATTTCCAGGACTACTCACACTGGTAATAAATGTACATGTCAAAAGTTTTAAGACCGTTATTTTCATAGTACTTCATATGTTTTTATATAGGAGTTGCCATATCCATTGGTCCGATCCCGCCCATTTTACGGACAACTACTCGCATTAATTACTTATGAACTCAGAGAAAGTCCCAAGGCTTTTTCGAACATCACCGTAAATAAGAAACCCTTGTCATGACAACTTACCACTAAGAGTACTTGCTGAGTGTAATAGTGAAATCTCGCCAAATTTAGTGAACGATTTTAATAGTACTAGCAGAGTCCAGCACTCGAAATTCGAGTGCAAATTCTAAGAAATTATTTTATAACCCAATTTTAGCCAATTCAGAATACAAACAAATTTAATAAACATACACGCATCATTTTTTATTTGAAGCTTAAATATGTGTTTTATGTATGTGTTAGTACAAACATTAAATGAAATTTACTCAAAAAAAAAAAAAAAATGTACCAGATGGTGTACATCTGTAAATATGGTGAACATCTGTACAGAAATACCTTTCAAATGGTATGTTTTTTGTTAACATCGGTTGGTAATTGAAGGTGTAGAATATGTCACAAGAAATCGCCTTACCTATTAATATTATAGATTATCCACACTTCAGAATACCAGAATGTATTAAAAATCTCAAAAATTGTTGCAATACCGAAGGAACTAAATTCTACCATTGAAAACAAGTACCGACCTATTTTCTAATTATGCGTTATTGATAAAGTTTTTGAAAAGATTATTCATAAAAAACTATTTCATGATTTTTCAAAGGCATCTGATGTCGTAGATCATAAAATTATGATGCAAAATCTGCCGTATTATGGAATAATGTGCAATGAATTAAATATTTTTCAAATCTACCTGCACAATAGAAAACAGTACGTAGAAGTAAATGACTGTAAAAGTTTTCTCGAAGTGGTTGAAAATGGATTGCCGCAGGACATTGTACTGGGTCCCTTATTCCCTTGTCTAAATTCATAAATTTAGACAAAAATATGGAAAAAAGGAAAAAAAGAGAAATGTTAATATAAACCAATAATTGAATATATAAGCTAGAATTTTGTAAATATTAATGGTACCTTATTGTAACTATAATGATACTCCTAAGTTGTAACGAATACTTAAACCTACTGTGAATTATCTATTTTATCTAAAAAAGTATCGTAAAATTAAAATTAACCATTGTCAGAAAGCAATGTTATATCAAAAATATTAGAGTCACTTCCTGTACAACTATCAACTAAAACGATGAGCTAGAAAAGCATCAAAAATCATCTTATATGTATTCTCAAGAAATAAAAATAGTAATACCTAAAATAAATCTCCCTCTATTTTTATTTCACAACATTTATAATTTCTAGAATTAACGAAAAAATATAATTGTTGAGGCACAGGTTTCTCACCTGATCAATTTAGGTTCCGAATTAATTATCATCCATCCCGGAGAAATCTGTTAATAGTCCTTCGAACCGGATAATTTTAATTTAGATATATATATCAATGATATTGTAAATCTTTCCCTTTATGACAATATATTCATGCATAAAGATGATATTTGTGTGCTTCATCTGTACAAGTATCACACAGTGCTCAAAGCTTATATGCAAGACTTAACAAATTGGTTAAAAATTTCAGGAAAACCAAACTTGCCAGATTCCGAGCTTATTTCAATATTGATGCTGCACGCTTTAGTATTTTTGGAAATGGTGATGAGGTAGTCGAAAGGCAATCAGTAAAGTATGTGGGAATCAATTAACAATGTAATTTGTCATAGAATTTACATATCGAGGAACTTTTTTTTCAATTTATTTATTGTTACAATTAATTTACATAATTTAGTACACAATAATTTTATACAATTTAGGAAAAAAAAATCCTTTATAATGAGAAATAAAAACGGGAAAAGTTGATGGTTAATGAAAATTAGTTAAGGAGATAAACAATTAATGTGCTGATATGAAGAATTTGTACTATAACAGTGATGATATTTAATAGGATTTTAGAAAGTGAAGTTGAAAAATGTGACGGTAAATTATATATAATTTTTAGGAACTTGTTCAGCCTAACTTGCAAACATTTCAAAATACAATCTGGTGTTTCATGCCAAGCAGGAGCAGCATAAAATAAATAATATCAAGGAATTAAAATCAGGCTTTAGTACAAAGTGATTTAAACTACTATATTTAATATTTTATATATGGCTGTACCACTGAACTAAAGTCTTTGCAACGAGTTCAAAATCTATAATATTAATATGCCAGGCGACTTCTTGTGACCGATGTTTTGTTCTACCGTTTTATACCGATTTTGGCCAAACGTATATTATTTGAAAGGTATTTCTTTTTATTTGTTTTCCAGATTTACAGATTTTAAAATTTTGTCCTTTATTATGAGTAAATTGAATTTAAAGTTTATACTAACACAAGCATAAAACTATACATATGTTATGTATGTGTTTATTAAATTAGTTTATGTGTTTGTTAATGAGTTTGTTATCTTCTTCATTCACAATAATAATAAACCAAAAAAGTGTTGATTTGTGAATTGGATAAGTTGAAAAATAAAGTTGCCTAGGAATTTTCACTCGAATTTCGCGCGCACGAATCTGCTCGTAAAGCATTAATAACAGTATTCAGTCTACCTTTACTGTATTCAACATTATCCTTAGATCAAGATATAGTGAAGAATATTTTACCTATAAGAGGTTTATATGAACAATAATTTTGTTTTCATATGGGTGAAAAATATTGATCACAATAGATACAATTACTTTTCTGAGGAATCAAACTAGATTTAATACGAGAAACAGTTCAAATTTTCGAGTTTCAAGATGCAGATTGGAAAATCAAAAAGCAAATAATTGAGTATGTTAGTGCATTTGAACACAATAAGTTACCTAAAAATTTGAAGAAACATTCAGAGAATTTCATATTCACTTACATATACAGCCCAATTCTAAATATTCCCAGGGAAATGAGTTCCCGGGGAATTCATTTTTCCCGAGAATAAATCCTCCTATTCTAAACAGGCGGAGAGAAGAATAATATGGGAGAGAGAATTTCGATTATTCGAAGACAGCTGTTTTGCTTCAGTTGTTTTGTTTTGTTTACAAATTTAAAAATTTTTGGGGAAATCTTTAATAAATTAAAATAAATACAAAAAATGTTCAGTGTAGCGTTTCTGATGGTAGCTGAAGTTGAAGAGCAGCAGCAGGACAAGACGGAGCAAAGCATGGCAAGAAGAAAGCTACGTGATGCCAGCCAGCAACCCACTTGAATTGCCTGCTGAGTTTAATTTCCACTCCAAATTGCGCCATACCCGGCTTTCCTCCTTGCTTCCTTTGAACATCCCGCATGCAACATCAGGGTTGGCTTGCATTGTGCTCAAAATAATATGAATTTGTTTTTTTTTTTTGTTGCTATTGACCTGAAAGCAACAGTAACGCCATAATAATATTATTATACAAAATTTTAAATGAAATGATTACTATTTTTCAAATTTTTGGCGGAATTATTCCCAAATTATTCTCCCTTTTATTGACATTCAGAATAGTTACTTTTTTTCCCGGGGAAGAGATTCCCATTTTCGAAGTTCTTTTAGAATAAGGGTAAAGGGAAAAGAGAAAAAATTCCCGGGGAGATTTTATTAAGAGTAGGGGAACAGGGAATTGGGAAAAAATTCCCAGGAAATTGTTATTGAGAATTAGGCCGATATTCTCTTTCATATTCTTACATATTTTCTTATTGTTAACTAATTTTATGCCAACTTGGCTCGATAGTGTAATTTGACGCTGAGGCAATAAAAAAAAGTTTGTTAAATAAATATTAATAAATATAAGTGAAAAAAGATATATATATATATATATATATGTAAAGCTAGTATCAGGTGTAGAATAAGATGTCAGAAATCAAGTTGCCAAAACCACATTTTAAATATATTCCAACAAGAAGACCTCCAGTAGACAAAAGTCATATTTTTATATTTTTATTTTTTCATTCAATTTATTTCTTTCAATTTTTTCTTTAATCTATTTAGTTCATTAAATTTATTTCATGATAAATCTTTGTTGAACTCATAAAAATAAGAGCCTAAAGGTATTTGAACCATCTTGCATGCCACCTATGCTTATTTTAAGGAATTCACAATTCAACACAGGGCGTGAGGTATGCAATTATTATAATGAAATTCGATTGCGTTATTGTCGTTATTGGTTTATGTCCAAAATTATTTTTCAATTCAACACATGCCTTTTTATATAGAATTTTTGCAAACACATTAACAAGTTTAATAAACACACAGAATTGTATAATTTTATGTATGTTTTAGTAGCAACTTTAAATGAGCATTACTCCAAAAAAAATGTTCCAGATGATAAATCTGTAAATCTGGTGGACAGCTAAAAAGAAATACCTTTCAAATGAGGGATTTTTGGTCAAACTAGTATTAAAACTGACACAGTTACATTGGTCACAGGAAATCACCTTGCCTATTAATATTATAGATGTTTGAAGAGAATTTTCAAACATTGCTCTAAACACAGTTATAACTTCTTCATATTTGAAGAAATAAGGTCCGTTGACGCCAGCATGCAAACCACACCAAACGGTGCGTTTTTGTAGATGTAATGCAGTCCGTAGGGTCTGTTGTGGATTGGGATCACTCTGTATGTGGCATGCCAAAAATGAGCCTCATCACTGAACAATATTTTGCGATAAAACATAGAGTCAGTTTCCAACTACTCTAGAGCACAATCGGTGACCGAATGACGCTTATAATGGTCTCGTGGACTCAATTCCTGCATCAGCTGGATCTTAGATGGATGTAGGATAAGATCTTTGCGCAAAATTTTCCATCAACGATAAATTTGGATCTTCTTCTACGCTTTCTACAGCGGGGAAGACATCTATAAGTTGCGCGAAGCGATGATTGATTTTCAAAGTAGATTTGGATAACTTGGCAGCGTTGATCAAGGGGTGAATCTTTTCTGAGCGACTTGAAAGAGCATACCGGTCAAAAAGTGTCAAAAAGCGAGGCCAGTATGACAATTCGTTTGACAGCTAAGCATTTCGTAATTTATATCTAGGCAATTAAAACACCCTTTTTTAAAGAGGTGTTAAAGCGCTAAAAAATAAAAATGAAAAGCGCCCATTTAGCGATTTTTAAAAATCCCCTTAATGGAAAAATTTCCCTTTTGAGTAATTAAAAGGCGCTAAATCCAGTGGAGAAAATGCCAAGTTGGCAACGCTAGTACCAGCAAAGCCTTGGAGGCCATTTGTTCGTTGTGCTGTTCCAGACAAAATCTTATACTGTGTACTTTATGAATTAATAAAAATATAATAAAATTAAAGAAAAAATATTTTGTTTTCTGTTTTTTTTTTTTAAATATTGGGTGAGTTTTTGGACACGCTTTATATGAAAATTAAATATTTTCCAAATTGTTAATTAAATTTAAAAATCCTATCTGCTTTATTTTTGACTAAAACTGATTTCAATGGAATTAGTGAAAATATTTTTTTAAATCAACGTGCGTCCATTTAAGGCATTATTTTAGTTACTAGTAGTAACACTTATGGCATTGACGGAGCAAATTGTTTATTTTATTAAGCCTCCGTCCTTTTGGCATTGTCAAGTTTTGAATTTGTTTGCATTTCTGCTCTACGTGACTTTGTAGTTCAGTGATTATTTTTAAATTATACTGCGTGTTGTTGCATAGTGGCGTACATGAAGTCCACTGTAATAGTATGACCGATGAAATGAAAAGAAAAATTAGAAAAATACAAATGTTTGACTATTATTTATTTCATTCATTCCATTTGCAATATTTAATCAACGGATTTTTAATAAACTTGAAAATAAATTGCTTTTCAAAACATCACAGAAACAATTGATAACAATCATAAAAATTTTTTCGTACAATTCCACTTCATCACACTAAAGAACACATTTTTGCCGATACAAATAGAGAATGAAAAAATAAATAAATAAAAAAGAGACAGACAAAAAAAAATTAAGGCAATATATACTGCTATTGTATTACAAATTTATAATTTTAGAAATTTACGTGAGTATTATTGTTGTCCACTTGCTTATAAGAAAATGACCACTCTTAATTTGTTCATCAATTTTGGCAGCTCCTCGAAATAGATTTTGTAACTTAACCAATAATTTACAAATACTCGTATTGTTAACATTTTATGATCGGAAATGTTTTATGTGTCCACATTTTTCTCGTGTGTATGTATGTATATCCTGGTTAGCTGTTTGAGCTTTAAATGTTATAGCGCCGACTATTCGTCCCCACTTGCTACCGGATGTTAGTGGAAACTGGCTTTCTTTCCTTAACGGAAGCTGCTTGTATTTTTGATTGTTTCTCATCTTAATTTTTTAGCTGCTGTTTAGTTGTTTGTATTGTTGTTAGTAAATTTTTAGTTTTGTTAAGACTTATTTAGGTTTTCGATAAATTGTTTATTAAGCTGCGACTTTTTTCTTTTTTGTTTAAGAGTAGATTTGAAATAACTTGACAAATAACTGCAATTATGATTCAGTCATTCCGGCTGCAATTTTTTTGTTTGTTTTTTTATCTTTGGCTTGTAAACTAATTACGTTTAATGGCTTTATCCTGTTTCGATTTTTGTCACTGCACTATGATTTGTAATTCAGGTAATTGACACAATGGAAAGCTTTCAATTCTATACACAATTTTTACGTCAGCTATGCCAAATCATTGGAAACATTTTAGTTGCAACATACGCAGACGACACTGCCATACTAGCTTCCGACATTTGTCCAAACATTGCATTTAATTTAGTTCAAAGTGAACTCAATGCTATTGAAACTTGGTTACACAAATGTAACATAAATGTAAACACTGAGAAATCGGTACATATCACATTTACTTTACGGCGTGGAAATTGCCCCAGTGTTTCTCTGAATAATAGTTCATACCTCAAAGTGACTGTGTAAAACATTTAGGACTACACACAGACAAGAGATTGACATGGAGAACACACATTGAAGCAAAAAAAAAATCATATTAAAATAAAACGACTTTATAGGCTACTCGGCCCCAAATCTCAGTTAAATCTAGAAAATAAAGTATTAATTTACAAAACAATATTGAAACCCGTCTGGACATGGGGATCCGTCTGGACATGGACAGCTACCAATTCCAACAATGAAATTCTACAAAGATACCAGTCCAAAACCTTAAGGTCAATTGTTAACGCCCCATGGTTTGTATCAAATAACACTATATCTACATAATGATCTTTTTGGTTCCTAAGCTAGTAGATGAAATCAGAAGATTCAGCGAGAACTACCTTGAAAGATTAAGTAATCATGTAAAACCCAATAACAATTGCTCTTCTCGATAACACAGACGAAGTAAGACAGATTAAAAGGCTCCATATCTTGGACTTGCCATTTCGTGTTAATTTCTGTATTATGTATATGGGGCGTTTCATGTCAAGTGATCCAACTTTTGAAACCGATGTCTTCCGATCGGGATGAAAGGTTAGTCCTATTGGATGTTAATTTAGACACAATTTGTCAACAAGATCGGTCCAGAACTCTCTGAGTTAGAGGGGGGGGTCAAAATTTGACACATTGGCCAAACAGTAGTTTTTTCTCATCCATGTAACTTTTACCTATTGTTCTTATCAAAATTTGTCCCAAATAGTTTAGATAGCTATTTCTTCAGTCTTTCGGAAAAAAAAATTTTTAAAAATAATAATTTTTTTTGACTTCTTTTGCAAAATGAAAAATTTTTTTGACTTTTTTTGAAAAAAGAAAATTTTTTTATATTTTTTTTGCTCAGAAGAAAGGTTAAGTTTTTACCTTTAAAAGATTTTTGGTCGCTTAGTGGGATGCGAGTAGGATATCTATCAAAAAAAAAAATGTTTTGTAACTCAAGACAACGGTTTTCAATTTTTAGCTTAATTGATTTTGAATTTTTTCGTATACTGACAAACTAGAAAAATTAACCATTACGACGGTATGTAGCATAACTAAAATTTCATACCTTCGATACTGTAATACCCACAATATGTTAACCTCAGGAAAAAAAATTTTTTTTCTATAGAAATGTTGAAAAATTATTTATTTATTTATTTGTAATAATAATTAAATTAATATATATTAATAATAATAATTATAATTATTATAATAATAATAATAATTATCTATCTATAATATTAATAGGCTAGGCGATTTCTTGTGACTGATGTTCTATTCTACCGTTTTAACCCGACTTTGACCCAACGTACATTATTTGAAAGGTATTTCTTTTTAGCCGTTTTGCAGATTTACAGATTTTTAAATTTTTTTCTTTATTTTGAGTAAATTGCATTTAAAGTTGCTACTAAGACATACATAAAATTATACAATGCTATGTGTGTGTTTATTAAATTTGTTAATGTGTTTGTAATAAAAATGAGTTTGTTTTTTGTGTTGATTTCTGAATTGGCTATAATTGATTAGCATAACTTTAGGGTCTTTATTTAATGAAAAAATAAAATTTCCTGGAATTTGCGCTCGAATTTTGAGGGCCGGAATCTGCTTGTAAAAATAAATAGATACACAATTTAATAAAATTTAATCTCAATCACATTAGATCCATTTATAACATAACTATTTTTTAAATTAATTTATTGTAGCTGATGAAGTATTTAAGTTTTATAAATTTTTAAATACCCAGTCTTTCATCCAGCTTATTTATCGCATTTATTTGCAGCTTTTTGCCAATCTTTTCTTGGCGTTACTAGGTTCAGCTGTTGATTTACTGATTTTCACGGTTATCGCGATTGCCGATTTAAATATTTTGAACAATATTCTCGTAAATATTTTTTTCAATTGATATAAATACAGTGAAAAAAATTGTTGTTGTTAATAATTACACTGTCCAACAGAATAAGATCTCTTGATTGGAACAGAATAGTGACCATTTAATTCTGAAAGATCATTTTTGTCCAGCAGGTCTGAGTTCTTTTTTACAGTGGGTCAAAATTTTCATTTTTTGATAGGAGGGCCCATAATTCCAAATGAAAAAATGTCGCAAGTTAGTACCTGAGAGAATTCTTATTGTCAGAGTTATATAGTCGAATTTTATAAAGATCATTTTTGTGGAAGATCTTAATCCTCTAGCTCCTCTCTTTAAGGGTCAATTTGACCCTTTTTATTGGAAAATCAAAAAATTTTAATTTTGTTAAGAATTGTTTTATGTTTTCTATAAATTGCTTATTAGGCTGTGACTTTTTTTCTGTTTAAGAGTAGATTTGACATTACTTGATTGCAATTATGATTGAGTCATTCCGTCTGTCATTTTTTTGTTTGTTTTTTTTTTGTCTTTGGCTTGTAAACTAATTACGTTTAATGGCTTTAATGTGTCGATTTTCGCCACTGGGCTATGATTTTTTATTTAGGTAATTGATACAATGAAAGGCTTTCAAATTGTTGAAATATTTTGAACAATCTTCTCCTAAATATGTGTTTTTTTCAATTGATATAAATACAGTGAAAAAAAAATTTTTTTTTACAGCAGGTCAAAATTTTAATTCTTTGGTCAACGGTTGCATTACACTAAATGTAAAAATTTGGCCTAGTTATTGCCTGGAAGAATTCTTATTGTCAGAGTTATATAGTGCAATTTTATGAAGATCATTTTTATGGAAGATCTTAACCCTCTAGCTTCTTTCTTTAAGGGTCACTTTGACCCATATTTTGAGAAAGTCAAAAAAGTCCTTTCAAAAAGGACATTTAAGGAGTAAAAACTTCCACGAAAATTTTTACCGGAAAATTTCAATGGGGATCAGCAAAGACACTAAAGACACCAAAGTTGTAAATAAAGCTCTTTACGCTTAATTACCAAAATTACACGGGTAGCTGCAAAATATTTGGAATTATTATACTCAACTAAAATAACTGTAGCTTGTACACTGAGTTCTCGCGTCTAGTCACCTCTGACGCACATATAGCGTGTGTATGTTACTGAAATTAAAATAAAATAAATTGAAAAAATTCAATCATAATTTAGGGAGTCTGTATGCAAACTAAGAGATTGGTTTTGTTTTGTTTTTGGACATTTAGCACACCATCAAAGCAAAAGAAAGATATTCCCTGAAATTGAAGAACCCTATTTTATTTTCTTTGGAATATGATTTTCGCCTGAAGCTTGGATACCAAAAACTGTATGTACTACTTGCAAAAGTGTTCTACTCATCTGGTACAAAGGCGGTACTAAAGCGCTGCTATTTTCTACACCAATGGATTGAACCTCAAGATCACAAATCAGATACATGCTATTTCTGCGTAAATTACAAATTTGGTAAATGCCAAAGAAACTACGCGGTATTGACATACGATGCAACATATAATGCAATTTTACCAGAAGTGCGCTGTGAAGGTGGTCCGGCACCTCTACCGCCTACACATATATTTTCGGCTAATATGATACACGCCAATACAGATATAACAACGGCGGTAGAAAATTTATCAGATATAACTTACTCGCCTTGTGATGATTTAAACAATTGTCCTGATTTGATAGAGCAAGTTTATTTTGAAGACCTTGTAAGGGATTTAGGACTAACAAAGGAGAAACCCGAAATATTATGTTCCAGTTTGAAAAACAGGCAGTGATAAAAGCCGATCTAAAAGTTACATTTCCAAAAAAATACACTCCGATTTGGAAAGTTATGTTAAAAAATCATGTGAGTGTAAACATCTAGTAATTAAAGATTTTTTATGGCACTTTTTTAAAATCAGAAAGCGTCATCTATGTATCACTTATAGTAATGAACAGCTGGGGCTCTGCTAACATAAATATATTTATTATTTCAACCGGTTAATTTTAAACTTTTCGCTTTTGATTTTAAATTTTTTTTAATTTTTAATTTTTTATTTTTCAATTCTCGTTTTTGTTTTCAATCTTTTTTCATTTTTCTTTTTCGTTTTTCATTTTTAATTTTTTATCATTTTTCATTTATCATTTTTTACTTTTCGTTTTTAATTTTTTAATTTTAATTTTTCATTTGTTATTTTGAATTTTTTGTTTTTTATTTTTTATCAAGGTTCAGAAAATACACACATGAAACACACAATGTTCTGTTCAAAAGCAGCCAACACATATCTTTATTTTCATATCAATTATGTGCATTTCTAAATTTTCTACGGTGCCCAACACAACCATGACTGTGTTCGCTTTAATATTTCGTTATTTATACGAACATTTTTGTATCACGTACTTTTTGTTTCAATCACACATAAACCACACATTTTTGAGTGTTGCTTTATTTGAAGTTCATGTTCTGGTACGTGTACTGAAAAAAAAACAGAACATATACAATAAACAGGTTCGAGTTCAGTTATATTTTAAGTCGTGTTGTGGCTCGTGTACTAAGAAAAAACAGAACATGTACAATAAACAGGTTCGAGTTCAGTTATATCTTAAACACGACTTAAAATATAGCTGAACTCGAACCTGTTTATTGTACATGTTCTGTTTTTTCTTAGTACACGAGCCACAACACGACTTAAACTATAACTGAACTCGAACCTGTTTATTGTACATGTTCTGTTTTTTTTTTCAGTACACGTACCAGAACATGAACTTCAAATAAAGCAACACTCAAAAATGTGTGGTTTATGTGTGATTGAAACAAAAAGTACGTGATACAAAAATGTTCGTGTAAATAACGAAATATTGAAACGAACACAGTCATGATTGTGTTGGGCACCGAAGAAAATTTAAAAACAAACATAATTGATATGAAAATAAAAATATGTGTGTGTTGGTCTAAGTTATGTTTGTTTACATATATGTACGAGTTTTTTATTCAGTGTGTGTTTTTTTCTGAACTCTGTTTTTCATTTTTCATTTTCAATTTTTCATTTTTAATTTTTTATTTTCATTTTTTAATTTTTATATTTCATTTTTCATTTTTCATTTTTCATTTTTTATTTTTCATTTTTCATTTTTCATTTTTCATTTTTTGTTTTTTATTTTTTATTTATTATTTTTTATTTTTTATTTTTTATTTTTTATTTTTTATTTTTCATTTTTCATTCTTAATTTTTCGTTTTTCATTTTTCGTTTTTCATTTCTCATTTTTTATCTTTCATTTTTAATTTTTAATTTTTATTTTTATTTTTATTTTTTATTTTTCATTTTTCATTTTCCATTTTCCATTTTTTATTTTTCTTTTTTTCATTTTTAATTTTTATTTTTTCATTTTTCATTTTTTATTTTTCATTTTTAATTTTTCGTTTTTCGTTTTTTATTTTTCATTTTTTATCTTTAATTTTTAATTTTTTATTTTTCATTTTTATTTTTAATTTTTTATTTTTCACTTTCCATTTTTTATTTTTCATTTTTTCATTTTTCATTTTTTATTTTTCATTTTTCATTTTTAATTTTCAAATAGGTTATTACATATCACTATTTTTTCTACAATACAATCATAAGTCACACCGATTTTGTCTTACGTCTGTTTTTGTGATTGTATTGTGAAATAGAAATTTACCTCCCTCCACGTATAGATGTTTGCACATCAAAAATCAGAAGACCTTGTTTACTGTTGCAGTATTGAAGAGGTCCTGAAATATTTAAAGCTTCCACTTGACTCTTCCGCTTGGAGATTCTTTATCGATAGTTCAAAAAACAGCTTAAAAGCAGTTTTACTTCACAATGGAAGTCAGCATCCATCAATACCGATTGCGTATTCCACAAAAAGGAGGACACATACGGAAATATTCCAAATCTTTTAAATAAAATTGAATACGATAAATATAAATGGAAAATGTGCGCAGAATTCAAAATGATTGCAATATTGACTGGAATGCAAACAGGATACACAAAATATATTTGTTCTCTTTGTAAATGGGATTCACGTAATAGCAACAACCATTACCATATTAAATATTTCGAAGAAAGTAAAGAAAATATTATTGGCGACTTAAATGTAATCCGTGAATCTCTTGTGGCAAAAGATAAGGTCTTACTTCCACCGCTGCATATTAAGTTGGGCATGGTGAAGAATTTTATTGAAAGCTTAAATACACAAGGAAATGCTTTCAAACGAATTCAAACATTTTTCCCCAAATTATCTGCAGCAAAATTAAAAGAAGGTAAAGTATGGTTGTAAGAAAGAACTTATTTTATTTAATGTAGATTACCTTTCCTAGGAATGCTCATTGGCCCCGATATAAGAAAACTACTACAAGATGAAGAATTTTATGATCGTCCGTCCAACATGCAAAAGACAGCATTTGACTTTAAGCAGCTTGTTATAACAGAATTCCTTGGGAACTCAAAAGCACAAAACTATGCAAAAAATATTGAAAACATACTAATCGCTTTTAACATATTTAAAGAAAATATTGGTTTCCGATGAACAAGGTGAAAGGTTTCATCTAGATATCAAGGTGTTGGAAGACAGATTCAAAGGACAATCCCAAAGTGTTATGCTTGCTGAATACTTATGGGGCTTGTACAGAAACCTCGATCCATCGGAACATTCGCGTCAAGTTAAATACAGGAAAACGTATTAAGGTTAATCTTTCGTCTGTTATAATGCTACTGCCTCTGATGAGGTGACTAGGTGCGGGAGTTCAGTGTGCAAGCTACAGTTATTTTAGTTGAGCATAATTAACTTCCAAATATTTTCCAGTTGCCCATCACTCCAAGCCCGTATTTCGCAATGCCTCGTTCACATTTAACCGCCACACTGTGGCTGAAAATTTGATTTCATTAGCCAAAAGTCCAATTTTTTGTCACCGATTTTTAAAATTTTAACGCCATTTTGCAGATAATATATCCAAATTACTGTAGCCAAAAAATTAGGTTAAACTATTGCTAAGCGTGGGCGTGGCATGCTGTAAAACTCAACTGTTTTTTTTAATTTCAGAAAAAGGTGTTTTTTTTTGTTTTTTTTTTAATCAAAAATAAATGGTTACTACTCGCAAGTTATCGTCGATAATGACCTGCGGTCTTCTTTACAAGGTTGGTAAGAGTGCAAAAGTTGTGTAAGTGGCCACAACCTTACCGTTTAATATTAGGGGTGTTCTGAAATATTTATTAAACTACTATATTTGTGTCAAATTTCAAATTTAGTGGAATTGAACTTCTAGGGAACAAAAGGGAACAAGAAACTTATATCACCCAGAGAAAGGTGTCCTCTTTAACCCTATGTATACTTTTGCACCCGTGACGATCCGTGGGTAGAACACTTTTTTCATTTTAATGAAATTACTCAAAAAAATTTCAAAATACGGTAATTTTAACAGACCTATAAGTATACAATACAAGTATACCGATCAACTCAGAATCACTTTTGGAATCGATTTAGCAATGTCCGCCCGTCCGTCCGTCCGTTTTTGTGTTCATGTAAACCTTTTAATTAAACTACAGATCGCAAATATCAATATATAAGCCTTTATCGGCCATAGGATAAACGCTTTTGAAATTGGTTGAAATCGGTCCATGTTTAGACCTAGTCCATAGTCGGTCTAGACCGACTATAATTTTCTTACTTGTTTTTAAAATGTTTTTTTTTTTACCCATATATGTATGAAATGTTTCAATTAAGAAGAAAGATTCAAAAAATAAAAATCAGAATCATTGCGATAATGTTCAGCAGATTTGTTTTGCAAAAATTAACAAATTTGACAACAAAAAATGAATTTCCAGTTGATTTCACCTTTTTTTTTTGAGTGTAAAAATTTTTTGAGTGTAAATATTAAAAAAAAGCCATTGTTACAAAAAATGCTTGTAATTATTATTAAAATCCAAATATGACATTTGTTAATAAATAAACAAATAAAAAACCCATATTTCACGCCAAAAGTAAAAAAAAAAACTGAAAAGTTCAACTTTGGCCTAGAATTTCTTAAAAAGTACTCAATCAATTTTAATGAAATTAGAAAAGACTCAAGTTCAACTAAATATCTACCCACTAAAAAAAGAATTACTAAAATACACTGCTGCTCACATAAATAGGAACATTATATTTTTCTAGTATTTTGTATTTTAACTATTTTCTCTTAACTAATATTATTTATTTCTATTTTTATTCAGTTCGAATCTAATTCTCTTTATGAACGGTCGTGTAAATAATTAAAGCGCTTAGAGTACAACTATTTAAAATTAATAACAAGTGTATATTTTTGTTTTTGCAATTGCCTATTCTTGATCTCATTTGAACTCACGTGATAGTCAATTCAGCCTAAAACAGGAATAAAAAATCTAGCGATGGCCCGAGGGGCCAAATCTTCATCGAAAAGAAAGCTCCTTGCCAACAAGAAGATGACAAAACTTCCTCCGGGTTTTAACTCAAATATCCCGTCAACTTCAAGCAACAGATTTAGCCTGCTTGCTGGCCTAAATGATATGGACGTAACTCCTGTATCAAATATTAACGTGGTTAAACAACACAAACCTCCACCTATTGTCGTTGAAGCTAACGCCTCATTTCCTGAAATACAAAAACTACTTGGTAAAGATTGTATTTTCAAACGTACTTCAATTGGTACAAAAATTTTTGCTCCAAGTAAAGAAATGTTCGAATGCTACAAGCAAATTCTTAAAGAGAGTAAGTTGGAGTTTCACTCTTATGGCTCCAAAGATAATAGGTTATACACCACTTTTTTACACGGTTTACTCCGCATAAAAACTGAGGACATCACCGCACAGCTAAAAAACTACAACCTGTCCCCTTCTTCTGTAGCTGAAATAGTCACCAAATTCAGTTCGAACAACAATGCAGTTTACAAAGTTCAATTTGTACGAAAAAATTTTAACCCAACTGCCTTAAGAAACGTAAGAACAATTTCAGATATAATAATTTCCTGGAAAAAATACAAATCTAGATCCAGAAATAAACCAACTCAATGCTGGAACTGCTTAATGTATGGCCATGGCGGTGAACATTGTCATCGTAGTGCTGCTTGTATGATATGTGCAGAACAACATCATACAAGAGTGTGTCCGTTTAACACAAATGAAAAAAGACCAGCTGTTTTTACATGCTTTAATTGCAAAAAACAAGAAAAGAGAGAACTGATCACTCTGCAAACGATATCAACTGTCCGTTACGTTCTCTCTATTTGGAAACTAGAACAAGAGTTACTTCTAAAAGCAGACAACAACAAAATAACTCATTTCAATTTAATGTGGGAGATTTCCCTAATTTAAGAAACAACAATACAAATTGTAACAATAACATCAATAATAACAGCAAAGCTACATATGCTAACCAGCTGAAAACAAACAATGATTTATTTAGCATTGATGAGCTTTTTGATATTTTCACTACAGCTATGGATGATTTGCATAGGTTCCATTCAAAAGTACAACAAATCAAAGTTGTAATGTCAATGGTAAAATACGCCCATGGATTATACTAATAATTTAAACGAATTCAAAATGCTTCACTTGAATGCTAATGGCATTTCAAACTTTTCTAAATTAAAACAATTTGAGATACTAATTGAACGAAAAAAAATATTAAAATAGCGTCTTTGAATGAAACATTTTTTTCAGAAAATCATAGACCCTATTTCAAAAATTAATATTTATATAGAAGTGACAGAACAGATGCAAGAGGAGGAGGAGTAGCTCTGTTAATTCATAAATCTGTCGCTCATAAAAACCTCTTTATATCAAACACATCATCAATCGAAAACATCTCAATTGAAGTTATTATAAATAATAGACCTATTGTTGTATCTTCGTTATATTCACCAAAATATACTCATAACTTCTGTGCTGATATCTTGAACCTAACACCTTCCACCAAAGAATATATAGTTTTTGGTGACCTAAATGCCAAACATTGTTCTTGGAATTGCCGTTCAAATAATACTGCAGGAATTGCACTCAACAACCTACAGCAATCAAGCAATTTTTTCATTCACTACCCTAATAGTCCAACCCTATTCCCCCATCAACAAAATCGCGAAGCATCCACAGTCGATATTATTTTAAGCAATTCCGCTTTAGATATAGACGTAAAAACAATGGATTACGAAATACCATCAGACCATCGCCCCATTATATGTACAATTAAAAGATCAACGGTCTCGCAGGTTGACCTCAATTATTACGATTATAGTTCAACCAACTGGAACATTTATATGAATTTTTTAGACAATAAAATCACGTTAAATTCGGATATATACAATACCAAGGTAATAATTGATCAGGAAATACAAAAATTTATAAATGTAGTTTTCGAAGCAAGGGATGCGTCTACACCTAAAATAACCCAACAAAATAATTACACATTACCAGAAAGTACTGTGAAATATATTAAACTAAGAAGAAGCTTTAAAAGAAAAAGCCAACGATCTTCAAATATAGCCGAGCAAACTTTTTATAATCAATGTACTAAGTTTCTAAGTAACATGATTGATAAAAGTATTAATTCGGAGCGCAATAAGAAATGGTCTCAATTATTATCCAATTTAAAACCAGGTGATAAATCATTTTGGAAAATAAGCAGGAACTTGCGAGGAAAAGGAAAAAATCAAATCGCTCACTTTAAAGTTGGAAATACAAAAATAACATCTGATAAGGACAAGGCTGAAGTCCTGGCAAATACATTTGTCCAAGCAAATAACCTCACTTCGAACTATAACCACTCGGCAGATACACTAATAAATAAAACAGTAAATAATTTTAAGAAGGAAAACCCCAGTTCTGAATCTGCAATTTATACATCACTTGAAGAAGTAATGAATATTGTCTCATCAATAAAACCCTCAAAATCCCCTGGTTTTGACAATGTTCCCAACCTGCTCTTAAAGAAACTACCACTCAAAGCTCTAAAATTACTGGTTATAATATTTAACAGCTGCATCAAACTCAACTATTTCCCAAACCATTTCAAAAATGCTAAGGTTATAGCTATTAACAAACCTAGCAAGCCAAAAAATAACCCAAACAGCTACAGACCTATCAGTCTATTAAGTAACTTTGGTAAAATATTTGAAAAAATTCTACATTCTCGTCTTAGTGAATTTGTAACGACCAATTCTATTGTTGCTAAAGAACAATTTGGATTTAAAAAAGGACATACATAGCACTACTCACCAAATAAACAGAATTAAAAATCAAATAATCACCAATAAAAACAATAAACGTTCAACGGGTGTAATATTGTTAGATATTGAAAAAGCGTTTGACACCGTTTGGCATAATGGCCTCTTATTTAAACTTATTGATGCAAATATACCAAAATATCTATGTAAACTTATTTCAGATATCATTCACGACAGAAGCTTTAAAGTTGCGATTAATAATGAAACATCAACTCCAAAAACTATTACCTCAGGGTTACCTCAAGGATCAGTCTTGTCGCCATTGCTTTACTCGATATATACATCCGATTTTAAAGTCCCAAAATATATGAAAATTGCTTATTACGCAGACGATACTGCGTTAATTTCTTCAAACAAACTTACAAGTGCACTCCTGAAGAAAATGGAAAAAGGACTTGTAAATTGCAGTAAATATTTCCACAAATGGAAAATCAAAATTAATCCAAATAAGACCCAAGCAATAATTTTTCCATTCAACAAATCTCCCAAAAGACTGCCAAGACGTCATCTTCTTATTGGAAATAATACCATAAATGTACTTAACGATGTCAAATATCTCGGAGTTGTCTTGGACAAGAAGCTTACATTTAAACAACATATTATGGCTACGTGCCAAAAAGCTATAAAATCATTTAAAGCATTATGGCCACTACTAAATAGAAGGTCATTTCTAAACCACCAAAACAAAAATCTACTCTTCAAAAGTGTTATAAGGCCAATATTAACATACGCATGTCCTATTTGGAGTGACGCTGCCAACTGCCACCTAAAACGCTTACAAATTATACAAAACAAATGTCTTAAAATGATAAATAAAAAGCCCTGGAGGTATCCTACAAATCTTCTTCATGAAGAAACAGGTTATGAAAAAATTATCGATTTCATAACAAGGATTAACAATAATTACTTTGCCAAAATTGAAAATTCCTCTTACCCATTGATAAGAGAATGTAGAGAAATAACGTAAAATTAAAAAGAAATCACCAAATTGAAAATTATATGCTTATAGAGGTCTATTATTTCTAATAAACCTTCTATAAGCATATAAATATTTTCAGATAGTATTTGAATTTATTAAATCATATAAAGGTTTTTTTCCTCCCATTTTCCTTTAAAAATCATTAAAAATAATATAAAAACTATTTAATATCTCTAGATCCTATGTATTATTTGTTGCAATATCTATATGTAAAGATAAGATCTCATATGTAAATATCAAAATTTGTTAAAATATGTAAATAAAGGAAGAATATTTAATTGAAAAAAAAAAATCTATTTTTATTTTTTAAGTACAGGTTGTAGAGCTTTGTTTAAAACAAAACACGAAATTCCAAAGAATACCGTTACTTTTTTTTAGTGCCTTGCTCACATTATTGTAAAAAATATGAATTTTTTTTGAGTCATTTGAATAGGAACAGTTGCACAAGCTGCAGTTAATCGCAAGTTGCGAAAGTGATTTCTTTTGTGAAAGTATTTTTTAAGATTCATTGCAATAATTAATTAATATTTTGAATAGTTTTTTATAAAATGGGTCGAAAAACTGCGATATCAACTGCGGAGAAGTCAAAAGCTTCCGCCTACCGTGACATGAAACTGTTTTATAGAGAAATTACAGTAAAAATTGGAAGAAGCTGTTCTGTAGTGTACAATTTTTTGCAAAATCAGTCTACGTACGGAAAAAACGTGAAAGGGCGCACCAAAAAAGCTACTTCAGAAGCTGACAGAAGGGCAATAGTCAGAGCAGCCTCGAATTCACACCAGTCAGCAGCGAAAATCAAATATGATTTGGCCATAACAGCTAGTGTTTCAACTGTGAAGCGTGTAATTCGTAGTGCTAAGCATCTGAAAAGATTAAAACTTAAAAAAAAAACACCACTCAATGTCGCCCGCAAGGAAGACAGGTTGCTTTTTTCACGTTTTTGTATGACATGGAAGTATGAATGGCAACGTGTCGTATTTTCAGATGAAAAAAAATTTAACCTCGATGAGCCAGATGGGTTTAAACTTTTACTTCCATGATTTGCGTAGAGAAGAACACTTTTTGAATCGTCACCACAGCCGTGAAGGTGGTGTTATGGTATGGGGAGCAATATCATATTATGGAACCTGCGTTCCAAAATGAACGCGGTAGCATACAAAGGAGTATTGGAAAGGGCATTTCCAGAATTAGGAAATATGTTTGAACCACTACCATTGACTTTTCAACATGACAATGCTCCAATCCATACCGCTCGAACGGTTACAACTTGGATTCAAGCTCAGACCTCAATATTATTGAGAATGTTTGGGAATGGTTAACACGGGAAGTTTATGAGTCTGGAAGATAATTTGACGACAAAACTTCACTTATAAATGCCATTAAAAATGCCTGGAGCGAAGTTTCTCTGAATTACATTAAGAGTCTTTATGACTCATTGCCTAACCGCCTCTACGAGGTAATTTGAAATAAAGGAGAATGTACAAATTACTTTTATGTGGGTTTTCTATTAAAAAGGTTCACTTTATTTATTTTATATTTTTACTTAAATTAATGCTTATTTACTAAACTTAATTACTACTCTTCTTGAGTTTTATTTCTTAACTGCCAAACAAAAGAAAAATGCAATCTACTTAAAGCGAGCCCATTCCATGTCTTGTTCGTTGTTTACTTGCTGACAATGCAACGTGTGTGTGGAATTGTATTACTATGTGAAACAAACAAACAAACGTAAGCATAAAGCTTGAGAATGTTTTGTTCGAATTGGTAGACATGGCGTAAGCATTTAGTGTATTATTTAGGTGTCACCTCATATGTCACACGTGCCATCGTTAACTTACACATTACTAAAATATTATATTTATTTTAAAACTTTCATTACTATTATTTTTTCTAAGAACTTCTTTATTTTTCTTTATATTAATTAAATGTTTTTATTCAAGTGACCCAAAAATAAATCCCAATATTGTATAGAATCCTAGAAACGCATTACAAATAAATATCTGTGTATTGAATATTACTATTTATTTATGAAAAGAATAAACACCCTTTGAGTTAAAATCGGTTTTTTATTTTTTCTTAAACCGGATAATTTTTTATAAGTATTGAAATAAAACAAAGTACTGTTCCTATTCATGTGAGCGGCAGTGTATTTTAATTGGTTCAAAAGTTACAGAATTTTGGCCAATGAAAAATAATTTTCACCCGCTGTCAGCCATACTTGTTCATTATTTTGGAAAAAAAAAATAATTATATACATATACACTATAGTAATTTTTTGTATAAGCTGGCGTGTAATTTTTCTGATTAAGCTTAAAGAGCTTTATTTACAACTTTAGTGCCTTTGGTGTCTTTGATGACCCCCCACTGAAATTTTCCGGGAAAAATTTTCATTAAATGTCTTTTTTGAAATGATTTTTTTTTTTAATTTTTCTTAAGAAACAGTTCAAATTGTCTCAAAAAGAGAAGAGCTAGAGGGTTAAGATCTTCCACTAAAATGATCTTCATAAAATTCGACGATATAACTCTGACAATAAGAATTCTCTCAGACATTAACTTACAACATTATTTTTCTTTTAGTATAATGCTACCTTCGACCAAAACATGAAAACTTTGGCCCACTGTAAAAAAAAAACTCAGAGCAATATGCCCTTTCAGAATTATAGGGTCGCTATTCTGTTCCAAAAATGCTGTTGGACAGTATTTAGAATTATAATTGAC
Source organism: Cordilura impudica (assembly GCA_963682025.1). Taxonomy (NCBI): domain Eukaryota; kingdom Metazoa; phylum Arthropoda; class Insecta; order Diptera; family Scathophagidae; genus Cordilura; species Cordilura impudica. Next base: position 54,058,243 of record OY821517.1, read on the forward strand.
CTGAGAGTTTATAAATAGCATAAAAATTAAATTACTTTTTTATTGCTTTTGAAAAATTAAAAAAAAAAAAATTTAAATTATAAAAAAAAATCAAACAAGTGACAAGTGCCAATTTTTTTCTGTTTATTTAGTAGGGCCAGATGTAAGAAAAAGTGTGCCAAAATTTCGGGACATTTTATTAATTGGAAAAAACTTACCGTTATAAAAATTATGTTGCTTTTAAAGTTTGAGAAAAAATGAATTGCAAAGAGTTTCGTGTTTTGATGCAGACCGTAGTGGTAGTCGAAATAAGGTAGTTACCGAAGAAAACGTAGAAAAAGTGCATCAGGTTGTATTGGAGTATTCTCCAGATCTGGCCCCCTCCGATTATTATTTGTTTCCGAACTTGAAAAGATGGCTTCAGGGAAAGAGATTTTCCACAAATGAAGAAGTCACATCAGAAACGGAAGCCTATTTTGAAGGGTTTGAAAAATCGTATTTTTCAACGGTATCAAGATGTTAGAGGACCGTTGGAAGAAGGGCATTTCAGTTAGCGGAGACTACGTTGAAGAAAAAAATTGATTTCGAATCAAAAAAACTGGTCTTTAATTGTTAGAACGAGTTCTCACTCCATAATTACACAAGGGAACAAAATTGAACTTTTTTTGTGTTGATTTGAAATTTATAGCAAATTTTTACTAATTTGAGGTCGCTGATTTCAAATCTGCACTTGGTTTTTTTCTATCAGCTCGACTTTTCGAGATATACCGTTATGTTCAAAATTAAGGCACTTCCGCTACATATATTGGAATAACTTGAAAACGGTTCACCATATTAAATTAAAAAAAAAAATCCGAAACTCGCAAACAATATTCTCTTAAAGCCGTGCTTACTTTGTTTTTAAATTTTCCAAGTAGTTTTAGAGATATCGTTCAAGTTTTGAAAAAAAATTAAAATGAGCTTTATTTCATTGCAATCGGTGCACAACTTTTGATTTTGTTCACGATTTACTGAATTGATATAAATCGCGATTTCCATACAAAAATAACATTTTTTTATGATTCTAAGAATTAAAAAAATAAGTAATAAAAAAAGATTATTTCATTTTTATGGTCAGCTATACTTTTTAATTTAACACAAAAAGAGAATTTTAAAGAAAAATAAAAAATTTTAATACACAAATATTACAATGTAATTACAACTCATCGAAAAATTTTCTTTTATAAGATTTTCTTAAATAACCTTGTTTAGAGGTTTTAATGCTCCAGCAATAGTCCGCCATCATATGCTTATCCCAGTGACCCTGGTACCGCTCCTCTATAGTGCGGATATCTTGATGGAAACGTTCACCTTGTTCTTCACTGAAGTCTCCAAGATTTTCAGGGAAACAATCCAAATGACTGTGTAGGTAGTGCACCTTAATGCTCATATTACAACCAAGCTGCTTGAAATGTGACAACATGTTATCCACGTGGTCCGAATAGTGCTCACCCTTTTTGTTTCCCAGGAAATTGCGCACTATCCAAACAAATTCATTCCAAGCATTTCTTTCAATATCTGTCATGGAATTACTAAAATTTTCATCATTGATTAATTTTTTGATTTGAGGGCCATCAAAAATGCCAGCTTTCAGTTTCTCCGAACTCAAATTGTTGAACTTTTTACTGATATATCTAAAACAATCACCGTCCTTGTTGAGAGCTTTGACAAATTGTTTCATAAGTCCTAGCTTGATATGGAGAGGTAGGTGGCAGTATTATGCGATCCCTGGGCACAAGTGGTTGATTAACTATATTGTGGTTTCCTGGAACCATAGCTTCCCTCGAAGGCCAGTCTTTCTTACTCCAGTGTTCAGATCTGGCTCTGCTATCCCATAAACAAATGAAACACGGATATTTTGTGTAGCCACCTTGTTGGCCTAGAAGAAAATTCACCATTTTTAGATCCACACAAATTAGCCAGCGGTGTTCGTTGTACTTTATTTTATTTATAACTGAGGCAATTGTAGAATATTCTTCTTTAGCTTTAGTTGAATGTGCAATGGGCAACGAACCCAATTTATTACCGTTATGCAGAAGTACACATTTTAGGCTGCGTTTAGAAGAATCTATAAATAGTCGCCAGTCATTTGGATCATACTCCTCTAATCCCATCGCTGTTACTAAACCAGGAACATCTGAACAATAAACAAATTCATCGTCTTCGGAAAAGAATGGAAGTAAGTTTTTTTCTCTGTTACGGTAGTATGAAATTGTTGTTCCTTGGGTTAACAGATTTTTTTGCTTTAATCGAGAAGCAAGAATTTCAGATGCTTTTTTTTAGAAAGTCCAAGGTCTCTCACTAAATCACTAAGCTCCTCCTGATTAAATTGCTCGCGTTCAGAAGAAATATCTAAATGCAAGTCATCTGATCCAAATTCAGAAATTGGTGAAGGAACATTTTGTCGTAAGTCGTGGAAATTGTGTGTAGATGTAGATGGTTGTGGTTCTGAATCCTCACTAGAGTACAGGACTGGTTGGGTAATAGACAACACGTTAGGATAAATCCATTTAGACCGGTTTGTTTTATTAATGCCTGTTATGTTGACAGCGCAAAAATAACAATCATCATAATGATTCGAAGGTTCCCGCCAGATCATTGGTGTTTTATACTTGAAGTGGGTCCGTTGCTTGTTTGCCCATAACCTTAAATACTCTACACAGTTTTTACATACAGTATTAGGAATCCAGTACTTGTCACGGGTTTCCATGGTAAATCCGAAGTAGTCAAAATAAATTTTTTTAATAAAATCTGACACACTTTTTCTATTTTTTATAAACGTGTATTCGCCACATATGTTACAAAAATAGTTGGGATTGATTTTACAGGTGCTTCTTGACGTAGCCGTTGCACAATTTTGAAGTATATATCAAAGTAACACAATTTTCAATAAATAACACACGGGAACAAAATTGAACTTTTTTGTGTTGACTGATTAAATGTTCAATGTAAAATGATTTATATTTTTTGTCGTTATACTTTTCGCTTTCGTAAACACTTGTTGAATGAGAAAAATTGGTTGAATGAACCCATATAAATACTTAGTAGTTTTTTACTGAAGTACCAAAAAAAAATTATATCCACAATTTTATTGACAGTCACTTATGAATGAACACATGTGTTCAGGGGAATTCCTTTAAAAAATCATCCGTTACCAACGGTAAACCACACATCAATAAAAACAAGTGGACTTTTCTTTTTTCTCTTTAATTGACTGTGAACTGACTAGGTGTCATAAAGGGACAATAAAATTTATAGGCGTTATGAGTTTGCTACCGCAACCATAAAAATGAAATAATCTTTTTTTATTACTTAATTTTTTTAATTCTTAGAATCATAAAAAACTAACTTATTACATACAAACACTACACATTAGAAAATGTTATTTTTGTATGGAAATCGCGATTTATATCAATTCAGTAAATCGTGAACAAAATCAAAAGTTGTGCACCGATTGCAATGAAATAAAGCTCATTTTATTCAAAATATATTTAACTAACTGTTTGTAGACCAAAACTGTGATTTTTGTCCCATTTTTATTTTTTAGGAATTTTTAAAGAACAAAAAAAATGTTTTTTTTAAAAAAATTTTAATTTTTTTTTCAAAACTTGAACGATATCTCTAAAACTACTTGGAAAATTTAAAAACAAAGTAAGCACGGCTTTAAGAGAATATTGTTTGCGAGTTTCGGATTTTTTTTTTAATTTAATATGGTGAACCGTTTTCAAGTTATTCCAATATATGTAGCGGAAGTGCCTTAATTTTGAACATAACGGTATATCTCGAAAAGTCGAGCTGATAGAAAAAAACCAAGGGCAGATTTGGATTCAGCGTCCCAAATAACCTTAAAAACAATATTCAGTTCTTAATCAACAGAACCATTGTTCCCTTGTGTTATTAATACAATTTAATATCCTGTCATTCTAAAAATCCTGACTTCAAAGATACATAAGAGACATCTGCAATACTATGACAAGCCAATAATAAATTCATTGGTGATGATGCACAGCCATTTCCCAAGAATTGGATCACTTCTTTGGATACTCTATTTGTGATGGTTTAAGAATGAAATAGCACGCTGGATGAACGAGAATTTACAAAAGCTGATATTATTAAAGCAAAACATCTTAAAACAAAGAAGGCCAGATAACGTTGATATGAATAGATTGAAAAGACTAAGCAAAATACTTAAAAGAGCATGTCAAGAATCGATGAATAATTATTATCAGGAAAGTATCTGCAGTATACAGCAGGATCCAAAAAAATGTTGGCGTTTCTTGCATACAAATCTGGGAAGGAGCGTAAAGACACAGATTAAATTAAAAAGTTCTCTTGGTGAATTAATATGTGAAGATGCTACTAAATGTTAACATTTTAATCAATACTTTTTGCAAGTTCCTAAAACAATGAAAGAAAACATTATTATGTGTCCTTCGGAATCATTTAACAGTCTGAGAACTTTAAGGCAATATTATAACACATTCAGCTTTAGCAATACAACGCACTATGGTTTCAAACATAACATTTCTTGGCCAAAATTCAATTTTTCTCACATTCCCTTTTCATTTTTTTGTTTTTGTAGTCTAATAGTGAACACTTCAAAACAACAAAAAACTAATTGTGCTTTAAAAAATTATGCGTAACCGTTATAATACAGCAACTTAAATTTGAAGTTTTTAATAAAGTCTTAAAAAGAAAGAAAAACGCTTTTTTTACATTTCACTTATTCATTTTTGTTTTTATAAACTAAAAAAATCTAATATTATTATAAATGGAAAAAACAGCTGAGGGTAAGTATAATAACAATTTTATATTACAAAAGTGTAAAAAATTGGCGTAGTGATAAAAAAAAAATAAGTCTTTCATGCACACCAGAAAAAAAATTTTATGCAAAAAAATGAATTTTAGGTAGACTTACAAAAAATCTATAAAAATCTATAATTGTATGAACAATTAGAAAACGAAGATTAGAATCTGTACCTTAATTCCCTTTTGTCAGATCTTGTCGATACTTGCCGATTAAAAAATAAATAAATTTTCCCAGAAAACTTTTCCTTCAGAAATTCGGATTTATTCTAAATCTGGCTTACAGGGCAAACAAAAGAACAAAAACATGACCTAATATTAAAGTATGTAACTAATACAATTGGATTGCAAAATCTTTCTGATACTTTTAATAAATATTTGCATCAAATAATACCTGTGTTTTGCAATCGAACGAAGAAAACATTATTAAAAAAAGTGATTGCTTGGATTGTGAATTAATATTGACAAAACAAAACACACCAAGAGCAAGTATACTAGAAGAATGGCCGATGGATGTATGTTCAGATGAGCCAAGTACGTCAGGAGCTGGACGACCATGCCTATCATTCTCACAGAAGTCTGATCGAAGTAAGAGAAGAGAAGCAGCTTGTGAAATCTGACGAAAATGAAACCAATCTATTTATCCATGTAGCAGCAATGTCAGCTCGTAAACGAGGAAATGTGGATTCGGCAGTTGTTCTGAAGAAGGCTGTAGAAAGTCCGACAAGACCGTCAAAAATTAGAAAATTGTGCACCCAAGATGTGACAACACCATTGCTCTTTCTGAAGATGAATCGTTGCCATTTCTTCTTGAAAACAATTTTTCAAAGAAACAGTATACCAATATTCGAATCGAAAGCAAGCTTAAAAATGCCGATATATTTCCATCCTACAAGAAAATTCTCGAGTCAAAAAGTAAATGTAGGCCAGATAATATTACTGTTAGCGAAAGTATTGTAAAAATGCCTTTACAAGGGCTTGTAAACCACACGGCTACAAGAATAGTTGAGCTGCAAAAAGAGGTCATAATGTCTGTAATAAATTCCGAAAATACGAACTTTATGTCTGCAGAATTTATTTTGAGTTATGGTTTTGACAGAAGTACTGGCCAAGCTCAGTATAAACAATCCTATTTGGAGCCAAGTACATCACACATTTCAGATTCATGTATTTTAGCTACGACAGTAATTCCACTGAGAATATTGCACTCGTAAGGCAAACCTCTCTGGAATAATCGCATACCGCAATCGACGAGATTTTGTAGACCCCTAAAACTTGAGTTTACTAGAGAAACAAGCGACGTTATCTTAAAAGAAAAAAACGATTTAGAAAAACAAGCTGAAAATCTCAAAAATTTTAAAATTATATTAGAAGAAGGCAGAATAATTTAAATTAAGTTTAGTTTGTATCTAACCGTAATCGACGGAAAAGTTTTAAATATTATTACCGGAACTAAATCGACTCAAACTTGCCCTATTTGCGGTTGTACTCCAAAGGACTTTATTAAAATTATGGACTTTAATTCCGAACAATTTCATTCGATCAGCAACAATTTGAAGCATGGCATAAGTCCACTACACTGCTGGATTAGATTTTTTGAGTTTATTCTTCATTTGGGTTACAAATGTGACGTAAAAAAGTGGCAAATCAAGTTGATTGTTATGCAAAAAAAGGAGAAAGTGCAAATGATTTTTGGACAGGCCTTGGTCTACGCGTTGATGTTTTAAAAATCGGTGGCTCTGGTAATACCAACGATGGAGACACATCTCATCGAGCATTTGCGGAACACAATATGTTTTCAAAAATAACTGAAGTTGCAGAGGAACTAATATTTCGTTGTAAGATAATATTGATATGCCTATCTTGTCAGTTTTCCTTCAATTTAGACAAATTTGAAATATATTGTTTTCAAACGGCAGCATTAATTCAACAAAAATACCCTTGGTTGCCCATGACCCCAACTGTGCACAAAGTGCTTATACACTCGAGGCAAATAATTCAAAATACTGCACTGCCGGTTGGTTATTTTGCAGAAGTTGCTGCAGAGTCCCGTAATAAATTATATAATCTGATCATGCCCGAAAAACCAGCCGCATCGATAATCTCACTGATGTTTTTAACGGAGCAATGGATACATCAGATCCACTAATATCATCCCTGCGTATTAATACACGTGTTCATCAACGTTTCCACTAGAAGTTGTTGAATTATTATGCTGTGAGGATCCCATAGGAGCATATTTACCCTTACGCCCCAATGAAGACGATGAATGCATGACTGATGAAGATAACGAGGAGGAAAACTTAGCTTTAGATAGCGAGTTTTAAATATATTATTTTTTTTAAATGGAATTAACATTATGTTTTTGATAATTAGAACTAATTTTATAAATAAGTTAAAACTGTGTAATAACGTATAAAATGAATTTAATATGTACAAAATGTAAACTAATTTTTTTTGTTCGAATAAAAACCATAAGAAAGCTGAAATTTTTAAAATTCGAAAATAGCCAAACAATATACCTAAAAAGAAAACAATTCATAAAACATTCAATGCCCATAATGCATTATTTACGGTTAATTAATCTTTTTTTCATTTATTATATAAAACATTAAAAATGGAAAGCTTAAAAACAATTGGCCTTAGTTCGAGAATTCGGTTAACTAGATGTTTATATAATATTATTAAAAAAAAAAAAATCAGCCATATACTGAATTAATATAAATAAAACACATTTTTAATAAAAAGTGCAGTAAAGGGTTAATAATAAAAAAAAATGCATTAAAGGATTAAAACTTTATAAAAATTATATTTCAATCCAAAAAAAATATATTTTTTTTCATTTTTATAATTTTGGCCAAGAAAAGTTATGTTTGGAACCATAGTGCAACGGTTGATCAAATCTTACAAATAATTTCAAGTTTATCTGTAACCAAAAGTCGTGGTCATGATAACTATCGCCAAGAATTTTTTCTAAGTGTAGTGCGGAAATTGCCCCTCATTTGGGGAGTATTTTTCAAAGTACCATCGAAACATTTGAATATCCAAGTATTTTAAAAATTTCAAGAGTTATTCCAATTCCTAAAGAAGTAAATGCCACTTGTGAAGACCAATATAGGCCTATTGCATTATTATCTACAATTGATAAAATTTTTGAGAATTGATAAAATTTTTGTGTATTTGGAAAATAGTAATCTTATTTATGGGCGTCAATATGGATTTAGGCAACGAAGCGGAACTGAAAATGCTATTGTGAATGTCGTCAACTATATTTGTCAAGGATCAGATCAAGGTTTTAATGCAGTTGCAGGCATCTTTTATGACTTTTCTAAAGCTTTCGATCTTGTAGATCATAAAATTATGTTCGAAAAATTAGAATGCTATGGAATTATGGGACGAGAATTAAATCTTTTTAAGAGCTATTTAGCTAATAGAAAACAGTATGTTGAGATTAATAACAGTCGTAGTTCACTTGGTTTAGTTGAACATGGTGTATCATAGGGCAGTCAGTGTGTTATTTCCTCTTTTGTTTACAATTTATGTAAATGATATTATGAACCTCGGGCTTAGTGGACAAATTTTCATGTATGCTGACGACATATCTTTGTTTTATCCATACAAATACGAAACAGCGCTAAAAGTTTATATGGAAAGAGATGTAGCTTTAATTTTCGAGTATTCACGACTAAACAAATTAGTGATAAATGCGAAGAAAACTGAAGTTCTTAGAGTTAGACCTAGGTTAATTAATGGCGGAAATTTTAGCATTTATGTGGATGGTGAAGAAGTATTTGAAAGCCAGTAAAATATTTGGGAGTCGAGCTACAAAGCAACTTATCATGGAACTTACACATCCAAAATATAACGTCAAGAATTTCTCCAGTTATTGGGATATTATATAAATTGAAAAATAAATTTAGTCAAGAAACAAAACTTATGTTGTATCAGGCATTAATCCAAAGTCATTTAAATTATTTACTAATAATATATGGTTGGAAAAATACTACTGAACTTAAAACATTACAGAGAGTACAAAATAAAGCTCTAAAAACAGTTTTCAATTTACCAATAACGTTTTGTACATTATCGCTATACAAGGATGTTTCCAAAAATATTTTGCCGTTACGGGATTTACATAAAATGCTGATGCTGGGGCCAAATCACCGCATTCGATATCGAGTAAAATCAATCGAAATTCCATACTTTGGTTTAATATTTGAAGAAGACGGACAAATGCTCGACCACGATTCGCTTTTCTTCTTAACCAAAGGCCATAATTCTTCAACTGTGAGAAAGAAAAATTATTCTTAACATTTTATTTTGGGAAATAAAAAAATTATTTCGATCGAAAAATTTCAATAACGAATGCGGTGATTTGGCCCCTGGTTCTTATATTTAAGAAATTGCAGAATATTGGTCATAACACATTAACCCTTATAAGAAATCAAACAGTTTTTAACACCAGAAGCGGATCGAATCTAAGAGTAGCAAGATGTAGACTTGAAACTACTAAGCAGAGAATTGAATATATGGGGTGTTTGGAATTTAACAATTTGCCACAAAGTTTAAAGAACATTGTCAGAATTTCGACTTTTAAATTAGCTTAAAAATTTTTTTTGTTAAGTAATCTGGATATGCTTTTAAGAAAGAAAGTTTGTATTTTGGTATTTAAAAAAAATTTTTTTTTTATTTTATATTTTCTTATTTTTAAATTGAATTTTAAAACTGTTATACACTGTTATACACATACATACATAGTTAGTTCACTTATTATTTTTGATTAAAATAATATGCCAACTCGCCTCAACAATGTCATACGACGCTGAGGCAAAATCAAAAATTATATTTTAAATTTTTTGTTAATAAATTAATTAAATAAAAAAAGAAAAAAGTATATAAAAAGTAAGTATAGAAATAAATTTGGGTGCCAATTCGTTTTTTTTTAATTTTTTGTTTTAGGATTAGTTTTAACCATTCTTAATTTTTAAATAAAACAAAAGCAAAGTACAAATGTACATCTGCTACTGCAAACACTTCGGTAAACCCACAAAATCGCGGGATTAGATGAGGTAATATTTATACCCTAAACTACTATATGCTGACGGTATAATGAGTTTGATGCTGATGTTTGTAACTTCCAAATATATCGAAGTCGATTTAGCGATGTCTGTCCATCCATCTGTCTGCTAGTCTTGCAGCCTGTCTGTATGTCCGTCTGAGTGTCTGTCGGTCCGTCTGTGTGTCCATGTAAAACTTGTAATAGGATAAATGCTATTGAAATTTTTGAAAATCGGTGAACAAACGACCCCACTGAGTTCGGCTCATATTGCCTTGATATCCAATTTCTGTGGTTTTCAGGAATAACCACGTATGTCCGTTTTTGTCAGTTTTGAGTTAATGATATTAATTTTTTACATGTGTTTAATTTTTTTTTTAATGTTGACCATTTCTGAGTTTTTTCTTTAAATAACGACGTAACTTAAATGTTTATTAAACTAATTTGCAGCACTAACGACGTATGTCAACCTGCGTTTGATCGCTGACAAATTAGTTTCTCAGAAAATGACACATATAGACATACGTTGTTATTGATGAAAAAAATGCAAAATAATTTTGGATTAGTTTTCAGTGTATAACCACTTATAAAAACTTGTGTGTTTATTTCTGTTATTTTTTGTCACTATTATTCTTGATACGTTGTTATATTCTCATCCAAAGTCCCTTTAACTTTTTGTTGACTAACAAAAAAAAATCCATTTTTCAAGCAACAACAACTTATGTCTACATGGGTGGTTGCACTAGTAGTTTTATTTTTCAAAGAAAACGACGTTTGTCGACATATGTAAGTTGTTTGATCTGCACACACTTTAAGTGTAATTTACATATTGTTTTTTCGTCCTTTTCTAGGATCTATTCCTCTGAAGATTTTTAACTCAAAATTTTATATAAAGTATTTATTGCCCGTATCTGCAGGACTGTTAAATAAAATGTTCTAAAAACTTTATATCGAGCCCATAATTTCAAATATAACGTGGCTCCCCTGAACATTTTGATTTTATGACATATGTGGGTATTCTAGAAAACCACAGATTTATCATATAAACCTTGCTCAACCACTAATTAATAACTAATTACAACCACTAATTAATAACCCCCCCCAATCCAAAAAAAAAACCTCTGTGGGTTTATTTTTAGTCATAGTCGCCATAAAAAGCTGATACCGGAACTTCACTTAAATCAACCTCAAAATAAAAGTATTGCACAAAATGTTCTCCAACTTGGTTCCATATTGCCAGGCAACAAGTCTATAACAATGACACAAAAATTTGGTTTATATTTCCTATTTATGTCCAATTAATTGGACCTAATACCTTTTCCCTGTAGGGTATCATATAGTCGGTCTTACTTGTTTTCGTACTGGACTGTTCAAATCTAAGCCACCTAACACACACTTGAAGCAGACATAATAAAGTCAGCACAATTCTACTTTTTTTTGTACAACTCACATCACAAAAGTTACAGCAGTTCTCCAATGACTGATTCAGTACAATATTTTTAGTGCAACGCACTGTGGGATTTTGCTGGCAAAAAGAATTTGATGTAAATAAATTTGAAAAATATCGTATTTCAACATTAATTTTGCAAAAAAAAAAAAATAATTTCATAACAATAATGGTTTTAAAAATACTCAGGTTTGTATGATGGCACTCAAAAATTCAGTGTTTTTAATTTTTCGTGGACAAAAAAAAGGAGAACTTTATCGACCTTTGTGTTCTGGTTGCAAAAAAATTAAAGGTGAGACTGTATTCGTTTGATTTAATAAATTAAATTCAGATAATATTGTATACTGTTGAATAAAGTTATAAAATTTATAAAAAAAAAAATTAACACGAAATTTCATTTTAGTAATTCAAAGAAACACGATTAAAAAGGGTGAATAATTTTAGGCAATTATGTTTTAAGAAAATGAAAAGCACGATATAAGGATTATTAAACTATAGACTAATGTTCTCCAGAAAGTGCAACAGAGTCGCAACAAATACTGATGTTTTGATGGAAAAATATTGTTACTGACAGCTTTTAAGTCGAATTAGAAAACTTTTTCATGACATTTTCTATCGCTTTCCTGTATCTTCAGATCATTACGTCAACCTCATAAACATGTTTTGGACCTAGAGGATGTCGTTAAAGAAATGAATGAAAAAATTATATATACCCTCTGCACACTGGAGTGGAGGGTGTAATTAATAAAAATCTATATTTACATACACGTAAAAATATTTATCAGTCATTAAATAGTTTATCTTGTTTCAGTCCTTTTTTTGTTATGGAAAAATATTGTTACTTGTAGCTTTTAAGGCGAATTACAAAACGTTTTCAGTTTGTTTAAAAAACAAGATTTTTAAATTAAAAAAATTTGTTTGGGTTATATGGGCTGTGGGCGTGGCATATTTCATTGCAAACATCTTTACTTCAGAATACTGATAACTTGAGTCAAGTTACAAGACTTTTAATGAAAAAATAAAAATTCGGGTCCAAAAATTTATTTTCGGGTATATAGGCAGTGGATAATGGGCGTGGCCATTATTGTCAAGTTTCATGACTTTTGGTGTAGAAATAAAAATTTGGGGTTATATGGGCGGGGCCGATGGGCGTGGTCAATTTTAATGAAACTTAAATTTTTTTTAACTGAGTTTATAAAAGGTTCTGGGCCAAATTTCAATGTTCCACCTGCTCTCCTTATACTTTTTGCCAAAATATGTATGAAGTGATCCTACTGTGCAGAGGCGGACAAGATTATTTACATATAACGAAGGATAATTCATATGTATGTATGATCCTTGATAAAACCTTATAATTATTACACAAAGCTATATTATCATATCAAATATATTTATGATATTGCTCACAGCAATTATTCCTTCAATAATAAAATACTTAAAAATAAAAAAGAAATAAGCTTTACAAAATAACAAATGCAAATTCTCCATTACGCCCATTTTAATGAGCCAAAAATTATTCACCCCACTGTAATATTTAAAGTTGTAAAAAATTCAAGCTTTTAAATAATATGTCAGCATTTCTTGCTAAAAAAAAAACAGCAGTTATAAATTGATGTATTTTAATTTTATCTTTTAAGCTTTCATAACATTTTATATTTTTAAAAACATCAACAGCCGTTAAAATGGGTCATAAACAAAAAGAAACCACGAAGGCGGAAAGGAAATTAATATTGGAGCTGTATAAACAGAAAAAGTCATATGCACAAATTGGAGAAATTTTTAATAGAAGCCGATTTACGTTTATAGCAGCATTAAATATTTTAAAAATGATATAAATCATCAAAGTCGTCCGCATACTGCTACACCACGAAAGCATACCATAAAGAAAGAAAAAACAATCGTAAGAAATATTAAGATTTTTATTTTTTTTTCTTTATTCTTTATTTACAATCTATTTTACAATATTAAACAAATTTGATAAAAAAAAAAACATAAAAAAGAAACTAACATAAGTTATTGATCTTCATTAACTATAAGAGAGATCATAGTTCAATTTATTTCAAATTAATAATATATAAAGGGTCCGCCATCTAACGTTTTTTTTTCAACTAGTGCTTATTTCGTGAATGGTAACACTTAGCTCATGTCTGATTTGACAGATAATTAGTTTTATCCTTCCGCTGAACGAATATGGTTGTGTATACGCTTGAACAACGTTGGGAAATATTGCGACATTACTTTGAAAAGCATGGTAATGTTGCAGAATGTGTGCGAAAGTTGCGTACGGATTTTGGAAGAAGAGAAGCACCGTCAGCTCCGTATGTTCGTTATCTTGTGAAAAAGGTGAAAGAAACTGGCATCCTCATCGATAAACCAAAGCGTTAAAAGCCAAAAACAGTGCGTACACCCGAGAATATTGCTGCTGTGGCAGAAAGTGTGCGTGAAGCGCCATCAACATCAATTCACCGTCGTTCTCAAGAATTAAACATTTCGGAGGCATCATTGAGACGAATTTTGCATAAAGACCTTGGTATGACGCCATACAAAGTCCAATTGGTTCAGGAGTTGAAGCCAACTGACCATCCAATGCGTTTTCGCTTCGCTAAGTGGGCCTGCGATCGACGTACAGAAGATGCCGATTTTGCCAAATAAAACATATTTTCAGATGAAGCTCATTTTGATCTTGGCGGGTATGTAAACAAGCAAAATTGTCGCATTTGGGGCACAGAAACCCGCACGCATACATTGAAAAGCCGATACACCCAAAACGAGTCACTGTTTGGTGCGGATTTTGGTCCAGAGGCATAATTGGGCCATTTTTCTTCGAAAATAAGCAAGGAGTGGCCGTTACAGTCAATGGCAATCGTTATCGGGCCATGTTGAACGAAAATTGAAGAGGAAAATATTGGCAACATTTGGTTTCGACAGGACGGCGCTACGTGCCACACAGCCGAAGCTACACTCGATGTTTTGCGCCCTGTTTTTGAAGATCGCATTATCACCCGCAGAGCTGATGTCATTTGGCCACCTCGGAGCTGCGATTTGACACCGTTGGACTATTATTTGTGGGGTGCCCTCAAAGATAAGTGTTACGCCAACAAGCCAGAGACAATTGACGCTTAAAGGACAATATTCGTGAAGCCATTGGTGAAATACAGCTGCACACAATCGATAATGTGCTTAAAAATTGGACCGATCGTGTAGGCTACTGCATGGCCATCCTAGGCAGCCATTTGAATGAAATTATTTTCCATTATTAACCAGAAGGATTGTACTTTCAAATAAAAAAAGAAATTTGAGATAATATTCAGTAGTTTTTTTTATAGCATTTTCAAAAAAAAAAAAAAGTTATTTGGCGGATTCTTTATTATTATTATTTTTACAATATCTATAATATTAATAGGCTAGGCGATTTCTTGTGACTGATGTTTTGTTCTACCGTTTTATCCCGATTTTGACCAAACGGATATTATTTGAGAGGTATTTCTTTTTAGCCGTTTTGCAGATTTACAGATTTTAAAATTTTTTCCTTTATTTTTATTGCATTTAAAGTTGCTACTAACACATACATAAAATTATACAATTCTATGTGTGTGTTTGTTAAATTTGTTAATGTGTTTGTAATAAAAATGAGTTTGTTTTTTGTGTTGATTTGTGAATTGGTTATAATTGATTAGCATACTTTTCGGGTCTTTACTTAATGAAAAAAAAAACTTCCTAAAATATGCGCTCGAATTTCCAGGGCTGGAATCTGCTAATTTACATAAATATATATACCTTCTGAATGGTAGATTAAATACATGATGTCTATTTAGTCTTCTGACTTCTTCGCTTTCATTTAACAACGATATGGCTAAAGCATTAACGTTTATCGCTTAATCTTTTTAAATATCGTTGGCTATAATTTCCTATTTCAATTGTTACTTTCGGGATATCAAGGTCATTGTGTATAGTATTGTTACAAACAAACGAAGAAGTTTTTGATTGGAATCTTTGAATAATTTCAATATTGAAATTACTTGTAGTTCCCCAGAGGCTTCAAAATTGTTTTGTAAAGCACAATTTTATTTTCCAAACTCAATTCTGATTTTCGTCAACTTGAATTCTTTTGGCTTCCACATGATCCTTCCATGTTAACCTTCTGTCCATACACATGCACAAGTATGTTACACTACTTTTTTGTGGAATTTGTGTACCATTAAAATTTATTTTTGGACAATCGCCTCTACTTAGAGTAAACGTTATATGTTACAAAATATTACTCTACTCAGGTGGCAGTAGAATTGTTAGAAGAAATTGGAAAAAAACCCAAAACTGTTCGCAGAACCCTGAATCGTACTTGTTGGAACTCTAGAGTAGCGCGAAAAAAACCTTTTAAGCAAAGTGAACTAAAGAAAGAGAATCGCAAGCATGTATTTAGATAAACCTGTGGAGTTCTGGAGCACGGAATTGTTCCCAGATGAATGTCAGTTACATTTTTGGCAATCTAATGGAAACTGAAAACTGAATTGTGAGTTGCAAGAAAACAACACAATCAGTACAGTTGAGTGTGTATTTGGGGGCTTCATGGTTTGGGGCAGCATATTGGTAGCTGGGTGTTCATTGATGGAACGATGTACGATCTGAATATTTTTAAGGACAACCTACTTATCACATTTAAAAACTTGGTCTTGGTGATAATTTTTATATCCAGCAAGACAATGACGTCTGATCATTCACGATGTGCCACATATTCTTTCGACACCTCCACAATCCCCTGGCACGGATCCTATTGAGCATTTGTGGTATGAACTCGGCAGAAGACTTGAAGTACGTTAAAAGAACTTTTAAAAGAAAAAGCCTTGCCAAGAAGATACTAATCTTAAAATTAATCGCAAATACAAATAAATGTTTATTCCACATAAAAATGGATGTGGTGTTTATTTGTTGTTAATCTATACTTCTCTCCTAATATAATAAAGGAGTCATATATGTGTTTGTTTGTAGGAGGTAATCTCATTAAAAACTCATCTGATTTCAAAATGATGGTTCCAATATTTAGAATGGTCTTTAAAAATGGACATAGGCTAAACTTAATCTGATATTTTAGTGGGCGTGGCACCTCCCATATAAAGTGAACTTTTAATATAATATATATTGAGTACTACGACAGAGAGAGCTTTGCAAATTTGTGTGACGTCACTTATTATTTATGTTAGTAGCCATGCCGAAAATGAGCGGTATCGGACCAATAGGCCTGGCACTTCTCATACAAAATAAATATAAAATATCATATATCTGGAGTACGTAATGGTGAGAGCCTTGGGACTTTGCGTGAGCTCATAAAATATTCATATGATTGGTAGAACAAAAAAATGGGCGTAGCACCGCCCATACAAAGTTATATATAATATCATATAACTGGTGCACTATAAAAGGGAAAGTTTCGACACTTTGATGTTAATGTGAGTTGTCCATCAGATGTTAATGTGAGTTGTCCGATAAAAATTGGCTGGATGGGATTAGTGGGCGTGGTACCTCCTATATAAAAATATATGGAGTACCACGAAAGCAACAGTCTTGAAACTTTTGACAAGTACATAAATTACCAATGCGAGTAGTCGTCGAAAATATGGGCGGAATCGTCAAAACCGAAAATCGTGAAAAATCAAAAAACGCTCAAAATAAACAAAAATTGCCAATCGCAACCTAAATTTAAAACCATCGTTAAGTGTTGCCGATTTAAGTTTGTATGGGCGTGGCACCTCCCATACAAAGTAAATATTAAATGTAATATATCTGGAATACCGTAATAGTGAGAGCCTTGGGACTTTGCGTGAGCCTATAAGTTATTCATGTGATTAGTAAAACAAAAAATGGACGTGATCGGAGCAGCGGGCGTGCCATCCATACAAAGTAATTATATAATATACAACTGGTGTACTATAAAAGGGAAAGCGTTGACACTTTGCACGAGGCCATAAGATATTAATGTGAGTAGTCGAACAAAAAATGGGCAGGATCGGACCGATGGGCGTGGACCTCCTATACCAAAGAATATAAAGTACTACGAAAGGGAAAGTCCTGAAACATTTTACAAGTACATTAATTATGATTAATATTATTGATAATTATCAATGTGAGTAGTCGAGGAAAATATGGGCGTAATCGCCAAATTCAAAAACAGCCAAATTCGAAAATCGCCAAAATAAAAAATTTCCAAAACCGAAAATCACGAAAAATAAAAATCACCACAAACAAGAATCCTCAAAATCAAAAATGGGCAAAAGCAAAAATCGCTGAAATCAATAATCGCCAAAAGTAAAAATCGCTAAAAAAAAAATAAAAAAAATTGTCAAATGATATTCTAAATTCAAGGCCAATAGTTAAGTGTTGCTAGATTTAATTTGGAAAATACATGTTCTTCTCTTTGGCAGCTAAATTTGATAACTCTTGCACTGAATGAGAAAAGAAAAAATATTTTATATCAACAAGTATTAAAAAAAAAATAAAATAATTGAAATGCATTATACAAACTTCGTGGGAAGAATTTATTATGAAAATGTACATATCAATTAGTCTCGGAAAGCACGCAGCACGACAGGGTATATTAGGTACTTTATAAAGAAGTTATCTGTTATATTTATATTTTTAACAACTTTATAAATAAATAAATTTTTCAGATAAACAAAATATGACATTCAATATTTTTCTTTTGGGATATATTGTTTGGCATATATAAAGCAAAGGCATCTTTGAATAACTTTGTCCGCTTCTGTATGTTAACCTGTATTAACTGATTTCGATATGTGAACTAATTTTATACATTTTTATTTTTTTTGGATTTGTTTTTACAATCATTTGTTCGTACTAAATTGCAACTAATTTCACTAGACTTTAGCTTTTCGTATCTGGCTCATTGTTAAAAAGTGTTTTAATTTTGTATTTATATCAAATTTTTTTTTTTCTTTTTGTAATATGAAGAAGCTACGTGAGTTATCGTTTACAATTTGTTTTAATGCCTTAAAATTAAGAAAAATGCTTTTTTACAGGACAAGTAAGAATAGCAAGCCATACGTAGCATCTTTTAAAGTGGAGTGGACCAAACAATTTCCGTGACTAATTGAAGAACATAAAAATAAAAGTTGTGGTATTTGTAATATTTCTATTGTGGGCGGAATAACAAATATAAAACGCCATGAATTCACTGATAGCCTCATTAGAATAAAAATGCTATAAAAATAACACTAAATATAAATCGTAAAATCACGTTAATTATATAATGTTGAGATTTGTTGCGGAATACAACGTACCGTTCAAAATTTAAATCACTAGAATGACGTTATCAAAAAAGGAGTGATGGTTTCTCAAATTACAGAAATATTCACCATCAATGGAATCGAACGACAAAAATTACTAAAAATATGGCAGGTCCGGAGAACGCCCATGACATCAGCAATTTTTATAAAGGAAATTAGTACTCATTAGCATCACTTTGGGCGCGAGAAATTCCAAGTCAGGGTGAGAGTAATAGGCCAGTAAAGTAAAACCTTCAAAGGGTTTAGCGTTCTCAGGCCAAACTTTTCTTTATGACCTTTTATATTTTTACCCTATACCACTGTGCGGCCAGGGTATAATGACTTGGCGCTGATATTTGTAACTACCAAAAATATTTGACCTAGACCCATGTTTTAGTATACCGATTGGCTCAGAATCAATTTCTGCAGGTAAAACAATTAATAAAAATTCCACATAAGACCAATTCTGTAAACAAATGGTGTAGCGTATCGCGTAGTTGGTTTAGACCGACTATAATTTTCTTACTTTTTTTTTCTTATTTTAATGTTTGTTTGCTTGCTTTACAGGTATAAACATTTAATTTAAAGCAAAAAAATAGTAGTGGGCAGCTTGAAAGCGGCTTAACCCATCTTGTACCACTACCTGAAATCGTGTAGATATCTATGTAAATTTTGGTGTGTTGGCTCTTAACGACCTCCCGATCACTAAAAAAGAGAAAAGAAAAAAATCGGTAGCCTACGTTAGCCGTGGCAGACTGTTGCGAAAACGCAACGTTGGCTGATAAGTTGCAAATCACATTTTTTATTATATATAGTCAAATTAATGTTTTTATTTTTTTTATTAGAAAAAGTTAAGGAACATATTGTTTTTGGTATTGTAAACTTTAATTTTGCTTTATTTTTGGTTATTCAAATGATATATACATATCAAAGCACTTTGGGTGCAATATAACATTATATTTTTTACATTGGTAAACCCTTTGTGAATGGCATTCACTGCATCTTTTCCATTTATTGTTTGGAGTTTTCCAAATAACGTGCTCATGGACATCATCATGTTACCAAATCCCCTACAGTCCATTTTTCACCGGTTTTTATTGTAAGAGGAGTTATTTTCTAGCTACTGGTCCGGTTCCTTCAGCTTTAGCAATAAGACAGTGGATTTTTCAAGTTTACTGTAGTGCTATGGATGAATTCGTCCATAATTACAAGCTTTATGTAGCAGAGCTACACCAGTCATATGTTTGTTTTAGTCATTGATAAGCTGCTGCTGGTGAACAATAACCTAAATAAATAATACTGTGAACTCCGAACCTATAAAAAATCAACAAACACTCTCCATCTTTCTTTATCTTTGAATAACGGTTAGTAAAAACTTCTGGGCAATCTGCAATAAATTTTTGAAACAACGGTAACTTCTGAATTGTCCTGTCAGCGAGTAACGAATAACTTTTGTGTTTTTTTAACAGCAGTAGTCGTATTCATGCTTTTTGAGAGAGCGGCGGCCAGTAGCAAGCATATCATTGGCACGTCTTAGGCGACTTGATCTTATAATTTCATTTGCGTGAAACTTCCGTTCACCCAACAAACAGAACAAGTAGTACGAAGAAGAAAAATTGTTGAAGACCACTGCATGATTCTCCGGACTATAAATTTATTCCAACCACCTTAAAGCAACAGAAGCTTCCAAGTCAACTTTTTTATCATATGGTGAAGCTGAGGCAGCATATGGATTAGCTTCAAACAAATATATAGTGTCGGAACAAAGACACCAGTATTTAAATCCGAAAGGATTGATTTTCCACGAATGAACGTCTTGCAGTTGCGTCTGCCAAAATACGGAACCATTTGCTCGTCTATTTGTAAATAGGTTAAACTGGTGATATTTTCGATTCAAAGTGTCAATCAGTGGACGAACTTTAGGAAATCTTTCAGAAACGTCCATTTCGTTGTTATAATCATATGAAAAC
This sequence comes from Cordilura impudica, assembly GCA_963682025.1. Lineage (NCBI taxonomy): Eukaryota > Metazoa > Arthropoda > Insecta > Diptera > Scathophagidae > Cordilura > Cordilura impudica. The sequence continues at coordinate 54,078,817 of OY821517.1, forward strand.
CACTTTAAATTTTTTTAAACATTTGACGGAACAGAGATCGGCATATCCAAAGTAGGTAGGGCATACCAGTAGTGCTGGATGTAAGGAACAGTATGATATCCTGACAAAATTAGTATGCCTATGAAACGGTGAATATGCTCTCGGGTAATATCTACTGATATGTTTTTTGATGAGAATACTTATTTGAATAATCAAAAAGCATATCCATAACTTTCTTGTCAAAATATTCTTCACGGTTGATTTTCCACCTGGATTTTAAAAGTTGTGCTATTTAGACTTACTCTCGAATCTACGATTTTGTTTTGAGGTATAGTGACAGAGACTTCATCTGGCTGTCAAAGCTCAAATGGAGGCTTTTCGATTTCTTCCACTTTTGAATGCGAACAAGCCAATCCAAAACCAAACCAGAACAAAAAAAAAAAAATAAAAAACCAACCCAAACCAACGCATAACAACACTAAACAAAATAAAATACTCATTCAAAAAACTTAAGAGTGATATGCACGCAATTAGCCACTGTTGCGTTTTCGCAACAGCAATTTTCAAATTAACAACATGAAAAAACTTTATTCTTTTTTCGAAAATAGGTTTTTAAGAAATGTATTTCAATATTTTCGCAATCAAAATGCTAGGGTTAAAAAAAAAACAAGTAAGAGTGTTAAATTCGGCTGTGCCGAACCTTTGATACCCTCCACCTCGGTTTGAGTATTGATAATAAATGTAAACAAAATATTGGAAAAAGTAAACAATTTGTTAAACTTAATACCAAATTATTTCAGAAAATTCTTTGGGTTGGTTTTCGTCTTTTCTATTATTTCGGATGTTTGCTTTTTGGTTATCGTGGTTGCTGATCGCCATGCATTTACCTATATGCATGCGTTTCCGGTTATATGTCATAACTTCTCGTTTAATTTAGTTTTTGCTAATTAAATAGCTCGCCCTAACCTCCATTGCAAAGGTAATGGTTGTGTAGAGTGGCTATATGCATTAAATCGTGCTAATTGGAGATGGCTGTATAGTTTCTTTTAACTGGACAAATATTTCTTCATTGTGGCCATATAGGTCGGATGGAGTAACAAAATAATAACCAAAAAAAAAAGCTCTCTCATCTTTTTTTTTTAAAATATTGCCATATTTTGAAAACATAGAGAATAAATTTATAATAATAAATAATCAAATTAGGGATGCCAAACGCAAAAAACCAAAAGTCCCAAACATTTTAAATAAAATAATTTAATGTTATCTTTATTTTCTGAAAAACATCAAATTTTCATCCAAAAAAAATTGTGAAAATCTATATATAAAAAATAATATTCTCATCAAATTACGTTTACTTATGTAACAATTTTTATGTTAGCAATTCATAAATATCATTTGAAGTTTTCTTAAATTCATTGAATTTAAATTAATATTTTCTGTAGTGCGATTCTGTAAATTTCAAATTCAGCGATCTGACAATCGCAAAATATATCGGCAGCTATTGTTGTTTGCACTAAGGATTAAGTGATTCACTAAGTACATACATCTTAACGACAGTCGACAAATCTGTGTTTCTACTTATTTAAATTGTAAACTAGTGGCACCTCTGTCAAAATAAGCGAAAAACACAAAGAATAGAAAAAAACAAATTACTTCGTGTTTGACAGGATGATTTTATGTTTATGTTTAATATCTTTATTTTTTTACTAATATTTCTGTTTATTTATTTGAAAATGAAATAATGAATTGAATATGCTATTTAATTTTTTTATTTATATAAAAAAGTTTTTTAATAAAAGCAAAATATTTTCACTATTTTATCACTATTTTATGATTTTTATTTATGTATGACGACATTTCAACCTAAAAATTTAAGTTTTTTATCGATTGAATAAACAACACAAAAATGGTTGTCGTTTAGATAACAACAACAGCTGACTTTAATTATTATGACTTTAATACAGATAATTTTGCAATTTTCTTTTTTTCACATTCGACTATCGTTAAAAGAAGTTACTGAATCGCGGTACTGAAAAGTTATTAATATCTCCTGAATGGCAATATTTTTTTTTTTAATGTAAACATTTTTAAATGTAAACATATTTTGTGTTTTTTTTTTTGGAATTTCAATTTGTGTTTAACGAATAAAATTTATATATTAAAGATGCAATTGATGTCTTCTAAATTTAAAATTATTATTTCCGACGTTTTGATATGATTTTCTGAAATTCAATTAATATTTTCTAATTTATAATTGGAAATTTTAATTTCAGTTTTTATTAGAATTGATATTTTCTTAAATTTGAATGGAAAATTTAAAAAGTGCAATTTTGTATTTATGTGAATAATAATGCTTTATTAATTATAAAAAATTTTTAAAAATTAGATGTAATCGCAATCAGATATTTTGTAGGTAAAGCAGAATAATAGTTCTATATAACTATGTAGAACTGTTTTGAAAGCAAAAAACTCATTGATGAACTCGGTAACTCTATTTTGTAAAGACAACAAAAAGTTAACATGCCAAACTTATGTTCATATTTGTAAAAGAATAATGAAAAAACGTATGCAATAAAAGACCAGCCCGTGTATACTCTTAACATTGTTCTGTATGATATCTAGTCGAAAATATTGACATTCATGTTAAAATAGAAATAACTATTGCAAAGCTAATTAGAACAAAAATTGTGGCGCCATCTACTGTGGCATAGTCACGCTGAGCAAAATGAAGTGACACTCTGTTAATGCAAAAGAAATGTATTTTCCCCACAACAAAATATTGCAGAATTTTATGTAAATAAAATAATATACCCATTTATTTCTAACATGCAGTTACTATGAATATACATACATACATATATATAATATATGTATATTATTTGTATTATTTAATATGTGTATGTATGTATATGTAAATATTACACACAAAAAATACAACATCAAACGTTATTTTTGTGTTTTTCTCTTTAAATAAATTAATACATAAATTTTTTTTGCTAAATTTACATTTGGGCAATTCACAACAGGTGTTGTATGTTGTATTGAAATACACAATACAATCATTTGTTGTGAACACTCAGTTGTATTTTCATATTGTAAAACGCTTTCTTTTGTAATTTTCGATCCAACGAGGAAATATCGCTTCGTCGCTTCTGCTATTTTGTATAAGAGAAAACACTTGTCATTGTTTGCTTTTTGGTCTTGAGATATACCCTGGAGTTTTAGTTACGTACCTCTTGCATTTTAATTTATAATGAAAAAATAAAATGTTAAATGTTTTGGTTGGTACTGAAAGAGAAAATACATACTAAAAATATAAACATTAATTTTTATATAAATAAACTTATCGATGTATTTTTGCGTTATTTGCATTATTTGCCATATTTTATTTTATTATTATTTATGCTGATAAAATTCTATGTATTTGTTTTTTCTTTTTCATAAAAACTGGCATTCACTTGGAACTGATATGTTATTATATACAACATTTACTAAACATAGCAAATGAAGTTGGATCGTGTATCAGATTTTTCAGTGAAAATTACCAACAACAATTTTACACTATCGTAAAGTGATACACGATACAACAGATACAACGATACATTACCCATTGTGAATTGCCCAATTGTTTTTTTTTTATTAACAACTAGGTATTTTAGCATTATTTGCTTTAGATGTTGGTGAATTTTTACTCCCTTTATATTAACTCGTGTCTGCTTGTCGAAAAAATTTTGGATCGATTTCAACCACTTTCCCGTGACCCAATCGATCTGAAATTTTGCAGACAAGCTCGTGGCAATGACAGAAATGATCTAACATATTTTTTTAGTGATGCCAAAACAATGGAAACTTTTAAATTTTTCTACCAGAGTTGATAAAAAAAATGTACAAAGGGTTTGTTTTTGTTATATTATTACCATAACGACCACAAAAACAACAAGTCCAGCTATGAAAACAGAAATATCATGTTTTTCATTATACCCTATACCACTATGTGGTTTGGGTATAATGACTTTGTGCTGCTGTTTGTAACAACCAAAAATATTTGACCTAGACCCATCATTAATTATACCGATCGAATCAGAATCACTTTCTGAGTTGATTTAACAATGTCCGTCCGTCCGTTCGTCCGTCCGTCCGTCCGTCTGTGTGTCCATGTAAAGCTTGTAATCAAACTGCAGGTCGCAAATATGAATATATTTTGATGAAGTTTGGTATATAAGCTTTTATCGGCCATGGGATGAACGCTATTGAAATTGGTGAGAATCGGTCCATGTTCAGACCTAGCCCCCATACAAATTACCCATATGAAATCGACATAAATTGCCATAAGATCCAAATTGTCATATAGATCTTACTCAAATTGGGTTTGTATGCGTTCATTACATCCACTAATGAGTAGTCCAAAAATGATCCCTTTGACCCCATATAGAGCTGCTTCCCGATCTTCAGTTAAATCTATTAAAAAACAAAAATATTGCACTGATTCTTCTCAAATTTTGTTTGTACATATTTTTGCAAAATACAAGAGACCTTACCAAACATGATCAGGATCGGTCCATTTTTGGACCTAGTCCCTTTATAGATATAGCATCCGATATGAACTTTTTCATATCTGCAGCCAAAAAAATTAATAAAAATCGCACTCAAATTTGGTTTATGCTTATTTTCTATATCGAAGTAGTTGGACCGAAAGATAAGGTCTCTAAACCATGGTATAGGGTATCATATAGTCGGTCTAGACCGACTATAATTTTCTTACTTGTTTTTGTTTTACTTTTTCAGAGATTTCCCTGGACCTGTTCCACCGATTTTAATGATTTTTGAAGTAGAAATCTTTCCATGAATTTGGTGAATCATTCTCACTAAAAATGATCACTGTAGCTGCACTATTGAGGGCGTGATCCTGACAAGAACAACATAGAAAATTATTTTTTTTCAAGACTTTTTTTAGTTCTTCATTCAAATCTCGGGCCCTAATCGACAGATTTGGACGATTTTAAATAGCAAACTTTTCAGGATATCAATGAATCATTTTTTATGTCAACGAGCACCCTAGCTGCCCGATTGATGCCGTCATCGTGATTTCCACAGACGGACAGACGGACAGACGGACATCGCTATATCAACTCCGGTTGTTATAAGGATCACAAATATATATATTTTATGGGGTCCAAATTTTTTTTTCTAATTATTACAAACGGAATGACAAACTTATATATACCCTCTGCACACTGGAGTGGAGGGTATAAAAAAAAAAAATTTTATTTTATATATTTGGACATTTTTGCGAAAGCTTTTTTTGGACCATTTTTAATACTTTAGGAACTTGATTTAACAAAACCGTAAACAAATTGAGAGAAAAAAATTATTCGTTAGTTGAAAGTCTTTTTATACACATCCAAAGTTGGTGTTGCGAAAACGCAACGCCTGTACAAAGTGGGTTAAGTCAATTGATAAATCTTCAACTCCAATTTGTTTATAATTTTACGCAAAATTAAAAACTAAAGTATATTTTGGTAATGACATTTCAGCTTGGTTCATCAAATTTACTCCGGAAAATACGATTTTAGGTTAAACGCCCAGCATTGTACCGCCCATAGTTAAAATCTTTCCCAAAAAAATAAAGATATTGATTCTGTAAATAACCTGTTCAAGGCTTTGGCTGACATGGACTATTTAAGGGCTGATTTCAGATGCGAAGACAAATTATCAAGAATTGTTTTTGAACTAATTCAAGTATTTTGATGTGGACATTGTAGTCCGGTTGCAAGATTACTGATCCATATTCAACAATCGACCTGACAAAAGACTTGAATAGCTTTTTTATAACATAAACATTTTATCAAAGTTAAAACAACATTTGCCTCATTAACACAATCATTATAATATGAAAATTAAAGCTTTGTCTTTTATCGAAATGAACTCCCAAATCAAAAGATTAATCGATTATCATGGATGAAATAGTTGTTGATATATGGCGAATATATAGAGAAAGTTTCAGCCTGACATATTTTAAGATTTAATTCCATTAAGTTGACATTACGCCAGTTATAGAAGCTGTTCAAGGAGTGAGACCGAAAAAATCTTAACATACAGAAATCGCAATAATGGAGAAACGATATAACCTAAAGTTTTTATTTTTTTTTGTTTAATTGAAATTATATTAAAGCTTACAAAAACAATAATTTGTATAGTTCTAATCACTAATTATGAACTTATGGATATTTTTTTGGAAACCCCACCATTAGAGATTTTATAGTGGTATCTGTCAAAATCTTCCATATTTTGGAACACCTTTATCATGCTCTTTGACTCCGTTTTCATAAGAGGCCAAGAACATCTCTATAGTGGCCTACGCTCCGGTTAGAGGATTTGCCTAAATTGCACATTGGATTGAAATGTCGCAAAAGTGGGGATTAATTCAAAAGTTGAAGTTAATATATTGTAATAAGTTTTGGTACCGTGTTAAAGGAGATAAAATTCACCATCATCAGCTGTCAAAAATATTCCACGTTGTTTACTTCTTTTGTTATACTCTCTCAATGTTCAATAATTTTCGCTAATTAAGTGCAAAGTGGTAAAAAGTAAAAACTACGAGTTTCAAGTATACCTTTTTTTTTGGTTATTTGTTCTAAAATCAAAACGTTTTCAGGTACTGGACTATCTTGTTGATAAATTATTTTTTAAAGTTGCTGAAATATTTGTAACATTTTTGGAATATCATCCCAAAAAAAGGTATTTTTGAAACAAATATAGTTTGAAAGTGTTATCGGGTGAAATCGGGTAAAACTGTTTCCATAGTAAATAACTATGGGATTTCAGCTTGTGGATTCCAAAAACAAAGTTTGCGTATATTTGCAATTACGCAAAATATTTAACTTTCTAATTAATATGTTGTATTCTTTCGACCTTTCCAAATTACAATAATGAATAAATAGTCGAGCTCGAGGTCTTTGTTGAATTTATTTATTATTTCAAATTATGTTCTTCTCCAATATTTCGACCAGCTTCGCTGTAAACATTAATATAAATATCCCCGAGGAAGATCAGCGAAGCTGGTCGAAATATTGGAGAAGAAGATAATTTAAAATAATAAATAAATTCAACAAAGACCTCGAGCTCGACTATTTATTCATTAAATTGTTATTTAACTTTCTTTTAAAAATCCCCTGTTGCAAATCAAAATATGCTGCAAACGCAATAAATGACCTTGTTCATAGATTTGGTTTTTGTTTGTCTTTATTTCCGTTGTAACTTAGTATATCAAAAACTTATTTTAATGATCGTGTTTATTAGAGTGGGACGAAAAGTGAAAAAGTGCAATGATAAGGCAAATTGTAGCAAATTCTTTAAATTTCAATACAAGTTTCAGGTTTGCGAAAAAATCATTGCGAAAAATCAATCACAAATGCATTATATTTAATAAAAAGCGTTACATTTACTTTATTCTACAAATTGAAGAAAATAGGAAATCTCAATATCACAAATTGTCGAATAACATATTTTTGATATACTTAAAATGTCTTAACCTTTGTATGTTTTAATATTTTGATTTTCAGTCCAGTCTAACGTAAAATCCCAAATAGAAATGATAACAAATACTGTCAAAGTCCTAATCAGTGATGTCCTACTACTGATAGTTGACCAACCGCAGCCAGACTTTAGAAACTCAAACGATGGACAAAGAATTGATAGATCGAATGCATGTGATACTTATTGATGTATCCTGTGGACATGAGATTCAAGTTGAAAAGTTTAAAAACTATACTCAAAATTACGATCAGACATTTCGTTAAGATCTGCACGTGGTTTTATATGACATTACATTCTTTATTCACGGGCCAGAAAGACTATCACATGCATTATTGCCAATTGGCCAACTATTTGAGGAAGCTCAAAAAAAGCTCCAGAAAAAGAATTTAAAAATTAAGAGAACACTATGCGCGGAAATGCAGTCGGAAGATGTCGAATGAAAACATATTTAATAGGTTTCTACTTAGTTCAGATCCATTACTTACCGCCAAAAGTAAAAGTTATAAGAAAAAAATTCGTCAGATACAACAGTTGGCACTGGATTTAATAATTTTGCAACAGGCGAAGAAAAGATGAATGATGATGAGTATGAAGATGATGACTACGAAAGTGACGATGATTATGATCAGTCTGAAATATGGTGATTACAATAATTAAAATTTTGTTGATATGGAGCATAATTGATAAAAAAAAAATATAAAAAAATAAATAAAAATTCCAATACTTGATATTAAATTTATTATAATATAAAAACATATTTATTTGTTTATTTATTTATTTTTAATAGAGCATTAAAAATACTATAATCTACAATTTGAATAATTAATTTATCTCTTTAGAATCTAAAGTTATACCAAAAATTGTGAACCAATGCAATTTTTCCCGAAAAGCAAAGAAGCGCTTAACAGGTTTAAAAAATTTAAAAAAAAAACAATTTTTTTCCCCCAACTGGTACATTAAAAACGTATTAATAATAACTAGCAGATTCCAGCGCTAAAAACTCAAGTGCAATTTCTAGGCAAGTTTATTTATCAACTTAGCCAATTCACAAACCAACAGTTTTATGGTGTATTATTATTGTGAATGAAGATAACAAACTCATTAACAAGCACATTAACAAATTTAATAAACACACACATGGCATATGTATAATTTTATGTATGTGTTAGTAGCAACTTTAAATGCAATTTACTCAAAATAAAGGACAAAATTTAAAAATCTGGAAATCTGGAAAATAGCTAAAAAGAAATACCTTTCAAATAATATACGTTTCATCAGAAACGGGATAAAATGTTAGAACAAAACATTGGTCACAAGAAATCGCCTAGCCTATTAATATTATAGATTTGTAAAAATAGGTACTTTTTGAACTGTTTCTTTTAACTCATACTCTCTGTATGTCTGTCGTGGGGCAACCCCATTCAGCCTTATCCAATTATCCAAACTTGGCCCATAGTCTTGTTATGACTCCAGGTTCATTTTAGGGTGGTCACGCACAGTCACGGAGTGATCTAAATGTCATTTCCCCTTATCTGATCGATCTGAAACTTGGTCCATAAACTTAGTCACGCACAGTCACGCATGGTCACGCACAGTCACGGAGTGATTTAAAACACATTTCCTCTTTTCCGATCGATCTGAAATTTGGTCGCTATACTTGCTGTGGAAAAAGATTAACTTTGACATAGTCACGCACAGTCACGCATAGTCACGTACAGTCACGGAGAGACTTAAACCTCACTTCCCCTCATCCGGTCGATCTGAAACTTTGTCCATAGACTTGTTGTGGCCAAAGATTAATTTTAAAATAGTTACGCAAAGTCACGTACAGTCATGGAGAGATTCAAAACTCATATGCATAAGGAAAGAAAGAGTTTTAATAAAAACTTTGTTTTATGGGTTAGATTATTATACCCTATACCACTATGTGGTTTGGGTATAATGACTTTGTGCTGCTGTTTGTAACACCCAAAAATATTTGACCTAGACCCATCTTTAATTATACCGATCGAATCAGAATCACTTTCTGAGTTGATTTAACAATGTCCGTCCGTCCGTCCGTCCGTCCGTCCGTCTGTGTGTCCATGTAAAGCTTGTAATCAAACTGCAGGTCGCAAATATGAATATATTTTGATGAAATTTGGTATATAAGCTTTTATCGGCCATGGGATGAACGCTATTGAAATCGGTGAGAATCGGTCCATGTTCAGACCTAGCCCCCATACAAATTACCCATATGAAATCGACATAAATTGCCGTAATATCCAAATTGTCATATAGATCTTACGCAAATTGGGTTTGTATGCGTTCATTACATCCACTAATGAGTAGTCCAAAAATGATCCCTTTGACCCCATATAGAGCTGCTTCCCGATCTTCAGTTAAATCAATCAAAAAACAAAAATATTGCACTGATTCTTCTCAAATTTTCTTTGTATATAATTTTGCAAAATGCAAGAGACTTTACCAAACATGGTCAGGATTGGTCCATTTTTAGGCCCAGTCCCCATATAGATATAGCATCCGATATGAACTTTTTCATATCTGCAGCCAAAAAAATTAATAAAAATCCCACTCAAATTTGGTTTTTGCTTATTTTCTATGTCCAGTTAGTTGGGCCTAAGAGATAGGGTTTCTAAACGCATGGTATAGGGTATCGTATAGTCGGTCTAGACCGATTATAATTTTCTTACTTGTTTTTTATTAAACTCTTTCTTTTAACTCATACTCTTTCTCTCTGTCTGTCTGTCATGGGGCAACCCCATTCCCCCTTATTCAATTGATCTGAAACTTGGCCCATAGTCTGGTTTGAATATAGACTAATTTTGGTTTAGACACCCACAGTCACGCAAAGTCACGCACAGTCACAGGCTTGTTCGAACCCCATTTCCCCTCATCCAACCATTCTGAAACTTATTCCATAGAGTTGATGTGGTCAAAGGTTAATTTTAAAATAGTCACGCAAAGTCACGCACAGTCATGGAAAGATTCAAAACTGATATGCATAAGGAAAGAAAGAGTTTTAATAAAAACTTTGTTAGATTATTTAAATAATCTTTGGTCAGATTATTTAAACTAGCAGATTCCAGCCCTCGAAATTCGAGTTCAAACTCTAGGAAATTTTATTTTTTCATTAAATAAAGACCGTAAAGGCATGCTAATCAATTATAGCCAATTCACAAATCAACAAAAAAAAAAACAAACTCACTTTTATTACAAACACGTTAACAAATTTAATAAACACACTCTTAGCATTGTATAATTTTATATATGTATTAGTAGCAACTTTTAATGCAATTTACTCAAAATAAAGGAAAAAAAAAATGAAAAATCTGTAAATCAGCAAAGCGGCTAAAAAAGAAATACCTTTCAAATAATATAAGCTTGGTCAAAATCGGGGTAAAATGGTAGAACAAAACATCGGTCACAAGAAATCGACTAGCCTATTAATATTATAGATAATCTTTGGTTAGATTATTTAAATACGGCTTTCCTGAATTAATCCTAATTTTGACTATCATTCAACCCACTGTGCATTGGTACAAAAACCACGTTATTTTTCTAGTACCACTAAAGAGTATTCTTATCATAGTGACAGGATGCTAAATAAGGCCACGTTGCGTTGACTTATAAAAGGAAGTAGGCTTCTTCACAAGCACACACAGGATTTTTATTTTTTTTTTTTTTAAATTTCGTCTGCTTTTGGGTACTAAATTTATTTTCGATATTTCCTCGAGCTTTAGCAACCAAAAACTTATGATCCAGAAGCTGCGAAAAATCCGCCAATACATATGTTTCATTGTCCATTATGCAGCAGGAACATGTTTTTATGAAACATAATTTAAATTTCCGTGCTTTGTTTTTAAGCTTTCAAACCTGGCTTTTACTTTTCGCACAAAATGGTACGAGCAATAAACTAACCGGGCTGCGGTTCTACCAGATTTTTTGGGTGATTTTTTTCAATATGCTTCTTAAATTTTTCATGTGAATTTTTCTTCCTTCCCGAACCATGCTTCTTTACAATGGTCAAATTCACCTGATAGTTTCAAATAACATTTGCAACAGTTTAATGACAGACTATTAATTCTTTGGGCAACTTTTTGTTGGATCAACTTGAATTTTATACATTTAATCAAACTAACAACAAATGAATATGATTAGTATTCAGCATTATAACTGATATATTTTTTAAGATAAGTTTATTATAAAAAAAAGTTAAGAGGAAAAACGCGTATTTTTTCAATCTCACTCCTTAGGGGAGATTCATTGTGAATGAGGCTTGAGAAGATTTTTATATCATCGGTATACATAAGGATATATAAGGTATACATAGACTTTGGAAGAATAGTTACAAACAGCAAAAATGGGAGAGATCCAATGTGAATCCATTGAAAAAAATTGGAAGTAACATTTAAGTATTTAAATCTAAAGTTATTCGAAATTACTAATTGCTTAAAACATAGTACGATCAAAGACGTTTTAGAAAGATACCGGATAATCCATAAATATCAAGCTTCGCAAATCATGGCAAAATTTATGAAAAGCTTTACTAAAGTCTGTGTATACAACATCGGTTTGTTAACTTTTTCAAAATCTTAAGTTGAGCTGGTGATAAAATTGATGAGGATGTCTCCATCAATACCTTCTAAACCGATCAGTATTGTAGGTTAAAAAACATTTCAGTGAGTTTTTTTTAAAACCTTTTAAATTTTTTCAAAATCATTTCTTAGTTTAGTAAGAAAAAGCAGTCGTGTCCCTGATATTAAATTAAAGTAAAAGAATTTAAGACTTGATCCAGACTAATTTCTAACTCAATAATTCCTAATTTAGTTAAATTAAAATATTTCAAATTGCCATCGATTTGTAGTCTCCAATTTCCAACTCCTTTCCACAACATTAATATGCATTTATAAGTGAGTGCGTGTTCTGGTAAAACTCGTACATACTTGACTTTTAATGTAAAATCAAAATGTACAACTAAACTGTCACGAACACTTCGACATATTCATAAATCAAATACCATGTTTCGTATCGTCATAATCAGACAAGAAAACCAATAAACATTATAAATGATTTTAATCTCATCCATACTCATATTCTAGTATACACACACACACAACCACTTTACAAGCAACAACCATAAATAATGTAAAAAACAAACAAATCATAACATAAGAGGGCCTGGTTAAAAAAAAAATCCATATTTAATGGGAAAATAATTACAGGCAATAAACAGATTTCCCTAATACTACGCGTTGAATGTAATGCATAAAGTTGAGTTAGCCAAAAATAATACTAACAACGTTTTTGATACCACTCTCATGTTCATCGTATACTGAATTTGTGCTGATGTTTGTAACTGACATTTGACTCACAATCGTTTTCTGAGTCGATTTGGTGATGTCCGTCCAATCGTCTGTCTTTCAGTAAATTTTAAATCATACTACAGGTTCCAAATATGAATTAATTTTATTGCATTTTATATAACAGCTTTTTATGGCCATATAATAAATTATATTGAAACTGGTGCAACTCGGTACACGTCCAGACCTAGTCCCCATACAAATGATTCTAAGATCCAAATTTCATATGGATCTAGATCAAATTTGGCGTGTGTTTAATACACCCATTAATAAGAACTAAAAAAAACTCTGTAGGACCATTTGTGCCAATAGTCCCCATATAACGTATCTTCCCAATCAATTAAATCTAAAAAATAAATATTACATATATTTTTCTACAATTTCGTTTGAATATTTTTCGAGAAAAATAGGTGACTCTACCAAATATGGTCGGGATCCGTCCATTTTTTGACCTAGACTCAATATCAAAATAACATTCCATATTTACTTTTTCATATCTGCAGGACAATGGCTAAAATTTGGTTGAACTTAATTTTCTATATGCTCAAAATATTTTATCGTTAAAATTAACTGAAAATGTCTGAGCCCTAACCACCATTAATTCGTACACCAAGAATTTTTTATACCATATACCACTATGTGGTCAGGGTATAATGACTTTGTGCTGATGTTTGGAACTATCAAAAATATTTGAGCTAGACCCATCTTTTTTTATACCGATGGAGAATCACTTTCTGAGTCGATTTAGCAATGTCCGTCCTCCCATCTGTGTGTCCATGTAAACCTTGTAATCAATCTACAAGTCGCAAATATGTATATATTTAGATGAAATTTAGTATATAAACTTCTGCCCACCATAAGATGAATGCTATTGAAATTGGTGAAAATTGGTTCATGTTCGGACCTGGTCCCCATACAAATGACCCCTATGAGATCAACTTAAATCCAAATTATCATATAGACCTCAAATATTCAAATTATCCTATAGATCTTAGTCAAATTGCGTTTGTGTATGTTTATTACATTGAACATATTAGAGACACAGTGGTTTGTCCCATAGACAAAAATCAAAAACAAATTTTTTTTTCCAATTACGATGAAATATATCTTATTCGACAGATATGAATGTATCTCAGTAAAAATTGATAGAATTATTTTTGTTAGACTTGCTTTGTCGCCACCAGAGGTCGCTAAAGTCAGAGAATTTCAAGCAAAAATTACGGAAATAATTGTCAAAAATTGATTTTTTTTTAAACTGCTTTAACCCTGCTGTTAGGTTTGGACTATTTTGGTCAAATTTTTTTTTCTTTCCTTTCTATCTTTTCAACGGTAAAACATATCGACTTGAAACGTCAGCTAACGTGGTTTTTTTTCTAAATCAATGTTTTTATTCAAATAATTAAGTGTCTAACATAAATTGGAAGGGAGAAAACTAAACAGTTACAAATTTTATGTTAAGGACCATTTTGGTCCATTGTAATTTTTTATTTATTCGCTTCTTCTTCGCACATTTACTATCGCATTTTGATTTGCAGCAACCACAAATTCCACGTTTTCTAGCAGGTGGGTTTCTTGTATCACTTGTAGAAGCTACGGGGTCTGTGGTAGATGCTCTTACCTCAGCCAATAACTCTGCTGAGAAATTTTGTTTGGGTATGTTGGTTCGTTTCATCATATGTTCTTTGGCCAAAGAAAGTGCTAATAGTCGTAAAAATTCTGGTCGCTTACGTTTTTGATCACTGGGTGCCCACGAATCATCGATTTCAGAAAACAATATAAGCACATTCAATGCTGATATATCTATCATATTTGCAAAAACAACATTCGGCCATCGATTTGTTTTGCGTTTAGTACTGTAGTAGCCAATCTTTTGGTCGACAGTATCTACGCCTCCTAAAAGAAAACAAAATTAAATTTTGTTTACTAAAAATCTATAAACACTGGCAAAAAGTTACACACCTTTTGTTGAATTATAATAAGACACAATCTCAGGCTTCTTTTTTGGTCCATTGGCATCAACTTCTGCCGTTTTGTGCATCGTACTCATCAAAACAGTACCTTTGCTTTTATGGCTGTTGTATGAAACTAATGTTGCGTTTTCATTGAAAGCAAATGTTGAAGTATATAAAGGAACTTTTTTGAATATGAGCAACTTCGGTGGAATAAATGTTTTATTTTTTCGAACTGTACCCACGTATGTCAGTTTCCTTTCCAAAAGCTTTTGCGCCAAATCAAACGACGAAAAGAAATTATCAGCCGTGATATTTTGACCTTTCAAACCTTCAGTCAAGTCCAATACGATGCGCTGTCCTTGGTTTTTCTCAGGCTGATCATTTCTTTGTTTTCCTAAATATGGCTGTATCTTCCACACATAACTTGTTTTAGAGTCAACAGACAACCAAAATTTTAAGCCATATTTGGCAGGTTTTGAAGGCATATATTGTCTGAAAGAGCATCGTCCTCTGAAAGACACCAGTTGTTTATCAATAGTAACATTTTCATGGCAGTTGAAATTCATTGAAAGAATGCTTTCCCAACGGTTCCACAAATCACGTATAGGAGCAAACTTATCGGTGCCTTGCATTTGTCTTCGGCTCATAACATCATGGAACCGGAGCGCTCTTGTAATCATTTGAAAAGTATCCTCAGACATAATTGAACGGAAAATAGGACGACCAAAACGTCTATCAAACGAACCATGTATGTCTTTGTTTTTGCCGCTGCCATATAACAAATAAATTTGGCTACTCTTTTACTGAACCAAAATAAAAAATCTGTATAAATATACATACCGACACACACCAGCAAGAATAAGTACTGCAATATAAGCACGCAAAGTGGCTTCATCAATGTCTTTCCATTTACCCTCGAATTTTACTCTGCCATACATATTGGTATTTTCAATAATTATTTTTTCTAATGGTGGTGAAAAAAACAGTAAAAACAGTGAAATAATATTTTCAGAACGAGTTCCAATGGAACAGGGTAAGGGAACAGCACTCCATTGCATTTTATTTTTTGCAATAAACAATGGATCTACAGTGCTAGCAGCAGCCACATCTTCTTCACTATCTGTTTCAGAATCACTTGATTCGGTATTTTCAAATTCAGTATTTTCTTCTAAAATACTTGAATTTGAAATATCCGAGGCACTGTCATTTAGGATTTCAATCAGGGGAATCACAAAAACACAAAAAAAAAAACACACACACACATGTCTGCATGATAAAATGCAAAAAGGGGACTCACACAAAAAACACAACTTATTGAATGTCAACAGTAACTTGTATGAAATATAATAACAAACATTCAAAACAAAATGAATAGCCCAAACGATTTGTTAAGCATACAAATATAACTTTTAGTGAAAATATTTGTTGCCAAATACTTAATTGAAATAGATAAGTATAAAAAATAGACTTACGCCCCTTGTTTTCAAAAAAAAATTGGTATAGACCAAAATGGTCCGTTAACCTCGAATTCGTAAGTTTTTTTTAACCTAACAGCAGGGTTAAAGTTTTGCTTTTTAATTGCTGTGATATATTTTTAATTAAATAAAAATAAGTTTTTAAAACATATTTTTGAAATATTCTCTTTTATTTAGCTTCAAAAAAGCTATTTATTTTTGGTAGAAATTCAAAAATTACATAAGTTTGATGGAGTATAAAAAAAATATATATAAAAGTTACCATTGTTTTCCTTTGGTTTTTGTAAGTGTTTACTATTATCTAATAGACCATTAAAAAAATAATGCCTATTTTTGCCACAAACATAAAAGAAAGGTTTTTAAAAATGTCTAAATTGATAAATTAATTGAATTTAATAAATTTAAAAGAGTTTAATATTCAAATAGAGATTTAAATTATGTTGAATAATCATAAATTAAAAAAAATTGTGAAAAATAAAATAAGATGATATTATTGTAATATACTGAGCCTTTACAAGAGGGTGCTAAATACACATTGATTTATGAAAAACAAGTTCAATCGTTCCTGTATTAAACTGTATTTGAATTAGCGGTAAGTGGTAAACTTTTTGGTAAACTTTGCATCAAAAGAAGAAGTGTGGGTTAATAAAACATCATCTTCCACGTTATATTGTAGGCCTATTAAATTTCCCTTAGAAAAAGAGAATCCAGACTTAATAATAAAGGTTTTTACTTTATTTAAAGTAAAAACATTTGATCTTGAGCCTGAATAATTTCAAACTCAATCATTAAAATGATAAAGATCGAAAATAAGATTTTTTATTTTTATAAAAAATAAAAATACTGAAAAATACTGAGGGCACGCCGTTAACGCTAAATGTAAGTTTAGCAAAAAACAAATTGTTTTTCTTGTTTTTTCAAGACAAAAACAAACATGTATATTGTAGTATGCAATGTGTACTCGTATACAAAACATATTTGTTTCAAAGTTGTTCTATATTTCTAGTTTGTTATATTGGAAGAGGCTTAAATAGTATAACTTTTGCTTGAATTCTCATTTGGTTGTTTTCAGTAAATATATATGAATTTAACTTTTTACCAAACAAACTATCTACTGCTTTTGGTTACTGATGAGGGTAGGTGACTCTTCCCGAAACAGCTGTATAACCTGTCATGCAGAGTATAGATCAATTTTTTGAAACAAATGTGCCAATGTTTTTGCTTTATTTAAAGTAAAAACATTTGATATTGAGCCTGAATAATTTCAAACTCAATCATTAGATGAGAATATTAAAAATTTTGAATGTGATATTTTTGAAGTAAACGGTTCAATAGTACAAGTTTCGTATGATATGCATTGTACAATGATAGATGGTGCAGTAGAAAATATTTTAAGCAATACAAATGCAACAAGCAGGTGCATGGAGATGAGCAACATAAACATATTTAGAACTGCAAATGTAGACAATTACAAATATGGACTTTCATCTCTTCATTGTTGGATTCGATTTTTCGAATGTTTCAGCTTCTCTTCAAAACTTGGCGGGTGTGTAAAGATAACAAAAGCCAGTTTTCAGTAAATAAAGCAAGAATTCAAAATGAGTTTAAAAAAAGAACAGGATTAATAATCGATCAAGTTAAATCTGGTTACGGCAATATGAACGACGGAAATACTTTACTTTTACTGTACGTTAACTTCTCTTGGCAAATTTTGGTATTATATTATAACGGGTGATTTTTTAAGAGCTTGATAACTTTTTTTTAAAAAAAAACGCATAAAATTTGCAAAATCTCATCGGTTCTTTATTTGAAACGTTAGATTGGTCCATGACATTTACTTTTTGAAGATAATTTCATTTAAATGTTGACCGCGGCTGCGTCTTAGGTGGTCCATTCGGAAAGTCCAATTTTGGGCAACTTTTTCGAGCATTTCGGCCGGAATAGCCCGAATTTCTTCGGAAATGTTGTCTTCCAAAGCTGGAATAGTTGCTGGCTTATTTCTGTAGACTTTAGACTTGACGTAGCCCCACAAAAAATAGTCTAAAGGCGTCAAATCGCATGATCTTGGTGGCCAACTTACCGGTCCATTTCTTGAGATGAATTGTTCTCCGAAGTTTTCCCTCAAAATGGCCATAGAATCGCGAGCTGTGTGGCATGTAGCGCCATCTTGTTGAAACCACATGTCAACCAAGTTCAGTTCTTCCATTTTTGGCAACAAAAAGTTTGTTAGCATCGAACGATAGCGATCGCCATTCACCGTAACGTTGCGTCCAACAGCATCTTTGAAAAAATACGGTCCAATGATTCCACCAGCGTACAAACCACACCAAACAGTGCATTTTTCGGGATGCATGGGCAGTTCTTGAACGGCTTCTGGTTGCTCTTCACTCCAAATACGGCAATTTTGCTTATTTACGAAGCCATTCAACCAGAAATGAGCCTCATCGCTGACCAAAATTTGTCGATAAAAAAGCGGATTTTCTGCCAACTTTTCTAGGGCCCATTCACTGAAAATTAGACGTTGTGGCAGATCGTTCGGCTTCAGTTCTTGCACGAGCTGTATTTTATACGGTTTTACACCAAGATCTTTGCGTAAAATCTTCCATGTGGTCGAATAACACAAACCCAATTGCTGCGAACGGCGACGAATCGACATTTCACGGTCTTCAGTAACACTCTCAGAAACAGACGCAATATTCTCTTCTGTACGCACTGTACGCATTCGTGTGGTTGGTTTAATGTCCAATAAAGTAAACTGAGTGCGAAACTTGGTCACAATCGCATTAATTGTTTGCTCACTTGGTCGATTATGTAGACCATAAATCGGACGTAAAGCGCGAAACACATTTCGAACCGAACACTGATTTTGGTAATAAAATTCAATGATTTGCAAGCGTTGCTCGTTAGTAAGTCTATTCATGATGAAATGTCAAAGCATACTGAGCATCTTTCTCTTTGACACCATGTCTGAAATCCCACGTGATCTGTCAAATACTAATGCATGAAAATCCTAACCTCAAAAAAAACACCCGTTAAAAATTAATGTAATATAATATAATGCTGTGGAGCAGCAGGGGTCCTCTAGTATATACTAAAAGAAAATGTCGATAAAGAAGATGAACAAATCGAAGAAATTGAAATAAGTTCTTTATTAGCGATGATGCTTAGTTATAGCTTAGAAGTATTTATTTTTTGTTATTTAATGTTTAATTTAATTGTTTTCTTCTGTTTTTGTAAGTTTATATAATTGTCTAATAAATTACTTAAAAATTATAAAAAACATTTTTCTAAACCAAAAAAAAAAAAAAAAAAATAATTTAAAATATTTTAAAGTTCACGATTTTTTTTTTTAAATTTTACTAACATACAAGTATTTAATACAACAGTGAATCTAAAAATAGAAGGGGAAATGTTCTTAATTATTTTATATAAAAAAAAGAAATTGGTAAATTTGTCTATTTTGATGTCTTCTTGCAAAGGTATTTTTAAAAAATTGATTTTTTTATATTTTATATATTTTCAGTTCGATTTTAATTTAATTTAGTAAAAATATGTATTTAGTTAATATCAATCTAGGTGCCAAGTTTCCTGAAAATCGGACACTCTTTCTATATAGCGTTATAGCGTATTTAAAATAAAGGATATATGGCAGGAACTAGAGTACTTGTAGCAATTAAAATGTATTATATAAACAGATTTTCATAATTTTTCGTTCATTAATGTAGCCATATAATTTATAATTTTAAATCATATGGAAGGTGGGCGCGTCCTTGGTCCGATTTTTCCCAAATTTAGATTTTTCTTGATTAAAGCATTTTACGAGAGTGTGTTATATTTCGAAAATCTATGACAGCTCCTTTTATTTTTGTTCCATCGTTATATGGGAACAAAGCACTGTGAGTCGGCGGCCGACTAAGGAGCACACTACAATGGCGGGGCTACAATTGCGGCCACGGAATAAACCGGAATGATAGGAACCTACGAGCGTATTCGAACGCCACTACAACACTCTAATATCGACCAGGAAATCACGGTATGGGAGGACTCCAGGTAGCAGGCGTTTCATAAATTTCTATACAGACGGATCTTAATTGAGCGGTCAAATTGGTTTCGGAGTCTATTCAGGGGAGCTTGGACTAAATCTGGCTCGAAGGTTACCAAACCACTGCAGTGTATATCAGGCAGAGGTACTGGCACTAAAGGCGGTTGCTGGTTGGCTGGGTCGGAATATTCTGTCTACAACCGCAGTCAACATCTACTCTGATAGTGAAGCCACGGTAAAATCCATGGAATCAAAATTCCTGAAAACGGGAACAGCCCTTATCTGCCGCGCGTCCTTAAATGAGATGGCCAAGCAGTTTGATATTAGACTCATGTGAGTTCCAGCGCACAGGAATATACCGGGAAACTGCAAAGCTGATGAGCGGGCAAGACATGGTGGTACCTAACAGGTTCCAGCGGATTTGGAATGTTTTGCTATACCCCTAGAATCGTGCAAGCTCGACAATTTCGCACCGATGGCATAACGAATAACAGATGGGTTAATGGATTAAATATTTTAGCAGACAAATCTGGTCAGCTCTGAA
Organism: Cordilura impudica; assembly: GCA_963682025.1. NCBI lineage: Eukaryota > Metazoa > Arthropoda > Insecta > Diptera > Scathophagidae > Cordilura > Cordilura impudica. Next base: position 54,099,708 of record OY821517.1, read on the forward strand.
TCGAAAGTGCACAAGTTCGCTACTATTACTCCCCGTGGGAAGATCGCGACGGTAATTGCTGATATCACTGGGCTCTGCCTCTTACGGAGGCACGCTGTATGCCTCAAGGTCTCGTCAAATGATTTCTGTCATAGCTGCATGGATGTGGAGGAGGTGTAGAGTATAGAACATTTCCTTTGCTATTGACCGACGCTCCTCATAACAAGACTTCGGACATTGGGATCGTCGTTTCTTCTCGATCTTTCTGACTTCTCAAATGTGGAAATTTCACGTCTCAAGGACTTCATCAGGAGCTCATGCTCAGGGACTTCAGAGTCTAAGTGTGCATATGCTTGGATTAGCAGCCACTTCTAACCTAACCTAACCTATGTTTATTACATCCATTTATCGGTAGTCCAAAAATAAAACCTTTAGGATAATCATAGCTGATTCTCGATCTTCATATAATTCTATTAGTGATCTTATCAAATATCGTCCGGATCGATCAACTGTTTGACCTAGTCCCCATATAATTATAGCATCCGATATGAACTTTTTCATATCCGAAGGCAAACAAATTAATAACGACTAGCCGATTCCAGCGCTCGAAATTCGAGTGCAAATTCTAGGCATCTTTTTTTTCAACTTAGCCAATTCACAAACCAACACTTTTTTAGTTTATTACTATTGTGAATGAAGAAAACAAAGTTACAAACACATTAACAAATTTAATAGAACAAATTGTTAGAAGAAAATTTAAATCTAATTTACTCAAACTAAAGGCAAAAATTTAAAAACCTGTAAGTCTGGTGAACAGCTACAAAGAAATACCTTTAAAAAAATATCCCTTTTGTCAAAATCAGGATAAAAATGTAGAACAAAACATCGGTCACAAGAAATCGCCTAAGCCTATTAATATTATAGAAGTCACTCAAATTTGGTTTATGCTTTTTTTGCTTATCTAATTAGTTGGAGCTTAAATTGCGCACTTAACAGCCATTCTGAGGGTGAGATATTCCAAGTCAGGGTGAAAGTACTAGGGCATTATAGTAAAACCTCGTTTGGCGTTCTCAGAGGAGACTTATCTTATGACCTTTTATATATTCGTTATTTTGATATTTGTTTGTTTAGTTTTTCAGTTATAACTGAAGAACCATTGATGATTTCTCATTTCATTCTTCAACCAAATTGTAGCTATGTGTTAATATAATATAATTAATATTAATTGATTGACGTATGAGTGGTAATTATGATAATTGTGATAATTATGATAAGACTTCGACGTATGAGTGATAATTATGATTATGATAATTATCATTCATATTAATAAGTATTAGGACCATTATTACAACTTGCCAATAGGTTAAGATACATATTATTAGTTTTTCGTTATTAAAAGTATACTTTCACCTAAAAGTGACCGATGAGCTAAAAGGAAGATAGTGTTGTCTGTAACTTTTAACATGAGGTTTATGTATTTAATTTTGCCACATTTACTATATATGAAGCAGAAGAAGAAATTCACATCAATTTAGTTTTTTAAATAAAAAAATATATTTATTTACATGTACTTAAATATATGTTTGTATATTTTTTAAAAAGTTTTGTTACACCTTTGCAACATCTTATAATAAAGGTTTTTTAGTTTTTATTCTATTGTCTTTATTTTTTTTTAAAGATGTAAAATTTTATTCGTCCTGTCGTTTGTTAATTAAAAAATTATTTCATCGAGCTCAAGGTCATATTTTGAAAAATTATTATTTCCGTTATTCCAATATTTCGCTATTCATCGAATAGCATCATCAGAGATTTATATTAAATATTCACATAAAATTCAGTTAATTGAATTTTCATTTGTACTGAAAGCTATAAACTGTTAACGTAAAAAATCTATAATTGGCATCGTAAAGTCGACCTAGAGGCGACTATAAGTTTCAAACTTGTTTGTTTTTTTTTATTTTATTTGTCAGTGGAAATAATTAAAACATGGTTATCGAAATAATAAAAATAAAATGAGCAAAACACAAAACACAATGAAAACCATGTTCAGATTTGTGAAAAGCTCTACACTTGTATAGTGTACACACATTATATAAAAAAAAAAAAAAAAACAATCAATTGCATTTAAGAGTCTTTTTTTCCAATGTGTACATTACCATACGAACAACAATAAACGTCATTTGTAGTCATAACTTCATTAGTTTGTGTTCATTTAAAAAAAACTATTGGATTTCAAATATAAGTTTTAACGTACACTCAATATCATGAGGATTTTAATTGTGTGTACGTTAATTCTGTATTGTTCAATTTACGACAGTTGAAAAACAAAATTAACTAATAAATATGTGTTGTCGAATGAGTTTTATTGAACGTTTTCGAAATGAAAGAACAAGATTGCCCTAGATAAGTTAAAGGATAGTAAAAATCTATTTTTTTTATACACATATTAATATAAATTGGTATAGTCCAGCACTCGAAATTCGAGTGCAAATTCTAGGAAATTTTATTTTTTCATTCGATTTTTGTCTTCCAATGTTTTTTAATCTATATATATAACAAATTTATGACTACGTAAATGAGCCTAAAGGTATGTTAATTAATTTTAGCAATTCACAATTCAACACAGAGCGTCTGATATATAATTTAAATCATACGCATTAACAGGGTGTAACGAATTATTATAAATATTTTATTTTATTTAATTTAATATATTTTTAAAACATATTTAATATTAATTTTATCACTCTCAGCTTCTCCTCCATTGAACTATAACTATGCCAATTTTCACAATCCTCCGTGCCCGCATATTGCTTAAAAAGGGAATTAAAAATTTACCTTCACGTATTAATATGTAGATTAGAATTACGGAATTTCTTTAAAATAACTCTTTTAATAGTGAAAAAATTTGGATGGCTCAAAAGTGTTGTAAAAAAGTTGAACTTTATTTTTTAGCACAAAAGTTTTAGTTTGAAGTCAGATGTTTAAGCTCAATTTATCGTTAGTAATAAAATAATTAAAACACTGAAAATCAAATTATTTTAAATCAAAGTTTTGTTCAACTGATTAGATTGTACTTGATCATAATTATATGTATATAATATAGTTATTTGTCAGGATACCGATAACCTCCTTAATTATAAATACAATATGGTGGCTTAGTTTTTGTGTATTAAATTAAAACCAAAAAATTTACAATAATTGAAATTTTTATTCAAGATAATAATAGTATATTAGTCGTATTTTTGAATCACTTGGACTAAAATTTTTCACTCAAAAGGAGGATTTGCAACGAAAGAGGCCCAATCTTTAATTCCAAGTCAGTGTGAAAATACTATGCCAGAATAGTAAAATCTCCAAAGGGTTTGTTGGCGTTCTTAGGCCAAACTTTTTTTTAATGACCTTTTTATTTATTTAGTTTTTCAGCTATAACTCAAGAACCATTGAAGATTTATTACTTCATTCTTCAGCAATATTGTAGCAAAGGCTTCATTCACTAAATAATTTTTTAATTAATATATCCATAAAAAAATTTGTATGAAAAAAGTTTTTGGTGGAATTTTGAGGATTTGAATCTAAAACTTTAGTGCGCAAAATTTGAGCAAAATCGGACAATGATTTCTCGACGCGCATTGAGTTCAAAGTTCAAATATGCATTTATATGTAAAAATTATCAAAAAAAAAAAAAAAAAAAAATATGTTTCACAAAAATTTTGATATAATTAATTGCGTTTCAATGAAATTAATTTATATTAATTAATAATCTAGAGTAAATTATCTTTCTACTAAAACAACAAAGTCTATTATCGGTTGAAAAACATCCAAGTTATATCACGTTCCCCAGGCAATAAATTCGACGCAGACCACTTGATTAAAAAAATCGAGCTCACATTTTCAAAGACATTGATATAATTTACAACAGCAATATTTTTGCATTCTCCTGATCCCAAAATTATTTTATGTAAAGTAGTTTGCATCTCGTCTATTGTTATGCCCTTCTAAATTAATGTCAAAACGGTACGTATTTTTTTACGCTATTTCAAAATTTCCAATTTTACTTTTTCAAAAATTTTGTTCAAGAAATTTACCGAGATCAACGATTGGACTTTTAGGTCTTATTAACAAAATATATGTGATTAAAAATGCCAAATATTGTAGGTATCTTATTCTTATGCCGTTTTTTTTTTTCTGACAAAAAATGCCGCATTTTATTTGCACTTTTTTCGAAAAGTGTATTTTTTTATATATTCCAAATTAAGAGCAACCTTATTTTATACATCAATCGAAAGGTTTCAAAGTCGAGCGCTTGTAAATCGTAAAAAATTTTAGCCATTGACTTCTTTCAGGTCATAGTGTGAGAATATTTCAACATTGTTCCCCTTTTTTGAAACTTTTCACCCCATGACTTCAAGAGGATAACAATTAAAAAATTTTGCATTTTATGAACACAGCACTTTGAGACCTTTCGATTGATGTATAGAATTGGGTTAGTTTTAATTTAGAATATATAAAAAAATACACTTTTCGAAAAAAGTGCAAATAAAATGCGACATTTTTTGTCAGAAAAGAAAACGGCATTAATTTGGGGAGGGCACCTTTTTAATTTCAGCGGATTTGAAGAAAAATGTTGTTTTTCATACTTTTTCAACTTTTAGGCTAAATTTTTTTGGTGTTTTCATATTTCAAATATCTTTTGTCAAAATATTATGCTACTTGATACAAGTTCTCAATCTTGTAAATTGAGGTTAAATTAAAGCACTATAAATTGTCCCTCATTAAGGTCAAAGGTCAAATTTAAGGAGATTTACATTTTTTAAAACAAAATATCAAATAATATAAACTTTCATTTCAATTTTTAAAGGCATTGCCAACTGAAAATAATTCTCCCAACTTTCATACGTATTTTGAGAGGCATTGCCAACTGAAAATAATGTTTTTGTCGGTACATTGAGAAAACCAAAATTGTTAACCGGCAGTTTATATGTCCAATAAATTTATGTCCCGATTAAGCAACAGGCAGTTTGACGATACATTGAGAAAACTGCCATAATAGTTCTATAAAATAATAATCTGGATATATTTTCTGAAATTAACTTGTGGGGTACTCTTGATGTCAAATTGCCTCTTTATGAAAATCTATAAATATTTTCTTCATCAGGAGTTTTTTTTATAAAGCAAATTTAATGTATTCATAAAATTCCTCGAATTTATTCATTATTTTATTAAAATATTTAGATTAATTAGTTTTTATATTTAATACAGTATAAACAAATTTGTATATCGAGAGCTTATATTCAAAAAGTGCTTTCTGCATCAATATTTATTTTAAAGAGAGCGTGTAAAACCAATTTATTGATAAGATCTGAAAGTATTTGTGGATCGATTTGCTATAATATCTATTAAGAAACAGAAAGAATGAGAAAGTATGAAAAATCACGGGTTAATTTCAGAAAATAAGCCCAGAATATTATTTTTTAGAATTACTAAAATATTACCAACATGTTTTTATCGAAATCCTTCCACAATATATATTATTTTGATATTTTGTTTTAAAAAAATGTACATATCCTTAAATTTGACCTTTGACAGTAAAGGGGGACATCTTATAGTGTTTAAATTTAACCTTTATTTACAGGATTGAGAACCTGTATAAAGTAGTATAATATTTTGATAAAAGATAGTTGACAAATGAAAACTCCAAAAAGATGTACCCTAAAAGTTGAAAAAGTATGAAAAATTACATTTTTCTTCAAATCCGCTGAAATAAAAATGCTGCCCTTGCCAAATTAAGAACAGGATAGCTACAATATTTGGAACTTTTAATCACATATATTTTGTTAATAAGACCTTAAAGTCAAATCGTTGATTTCGGTAAATTTCTTGAACAAAATTTTTGAAAAAGTAAAATTGGAGATTTTTAAATTGTGTTACAAAATATATACCGTTTTGACATTAATTTAGAAAGGCATAGCAATACACGAGATGCAAACTACTTTACATAAGATAATTTTGGGATCAGGAGAATGCAAAAATATTGTTGTTGTAAATTATGTCAATGTCTTTGAAAATGTGAGCTCGATTTTCTTAATCAAGTGGTCTGCGGCGAATTTATTGCCTGGGGAACTTGATATAACTTGGCTGTTTTTCAACCAATAATAGATTTTGTTGTTTTGTTAGAAAGGTAATTTCCTCTAGATTACGGTTTATTACTTTATTTAACTGAAACGCAATTATAAATACCAAAATTTTTGTGAAAAATAATTTTTTTTTGATAATTTTTACATACATATAAATGCATATTTGATCTTTGAACTCAATGCGCGTCCAGAAAGCATTGTCCGATTTGGCTCAAATTTTTCGCACTATAGTTTTAGATCCAGTGTCACAATAGTCCGACCCGCACGTCTTGAAATTAAAAAAAAAAAAAAATTGGCTGTCACCCTAAAACATGTATAAAGCAAGTAAGAAATTTATGGTTGGTCTAGACCGACTATATGATGTCCTATACCCTGTGTTTCAAGAATTGGTCTAAGGTCCCACAAAATTGGATTTGGATAATTAATTTGTATAATAATTTGTATGCCTGCAGATTTGAAAAATTTCACATCGGTCATGGGGCCTAGGTCGAAAACTGGACCAATTCTGATCAAATTTGCAAAAACATATACAAACCAAATTTGAGAAAAACCTGTGCAATATTTTTGTTTTTTTTTCATAGACTTAAGTGAAGATCGAGAAACAGGTTCAAATGAGAGCTATGACTAAGAATTGTTTTATAGGGATTATTTCTGGACTACAGATAAATGGATGTAATGAACATAAACAAGCCCAATTTGGCGGAGATTTATGTGATAATTAGAATATAGGCAATTTATCGATACGGATCTTTTGTATGGGGACTTGGTCAATAGCGTTCATGCTATGGCCGATAGAGGCTCATATACCAAATTTTATCAAAATATATTCATATTTGCGACCTGTAGTTTGATTGCAAGGTTTACATGGACATTAGGGTGGCCCTTAATAAAAAAAAAAATCATGTGAGTCCGATCACAGGGAAGATGTGTAAACATCTAGTAATTAAAGATTTTTTATGTCATTTTTTAAAATCAAACAGAAAGCGTCATCTATGTATCACTTATAGCAAAAACTGTTTCCGCTAATTCAACAACCGTTTGCTGTAAAACGTTAAAAATATCCCAATATAAACGTATATAAGTGATACATAGATGACGCTTTTAAAAAAGTGACATAAAAGAACAATTTTATATCATAATTTTTTCACCAATACAATTATAAGTCACACAGCGTTATCTGCTTCAGCTCACACCGGTATGAGTTACGCTGTTTTTGTGATTGTATTGTGAAATGGAAATTTACCCCCCTGCGCGTATAGATGTTTACACATCAAAAAGTGTAGAAATGTGCGAATAGCAACAAAACTGAGAAATACAAAGTTTTGGGGTAATCAAAAAAATTTAGAGGTGCCTCAACGCTACTGAAATATTCAAGTGTGTTTATATTGGGAAAATATGACTTTTTTTCAGATTTTACGAATATTTCGTTCTATAGTTTAATTTCTTCGACAAGTTGTTATATGAATCGATATCAGTACTAAATTGTCTTTTCTTAAAGTTATATAACTTCAAAATCGAATAAAAAGTCGCCAAGAAATAAAAAGTGGTCTCTATACCTATAAGTGCTCAGATATGAAGAATTGTTTTATTACCACGTTTTTAAACTATTGCGAAATCAAAAATGGAAAATTTTTTTGATAAAATTTTGAAAACTCCTTTTTTAAATTTTAAAAGATTTTCTTAAACAAAATTCAAAAAAATGGATCTGACACTTTAAGGTTTTGTTAAATATATCTTAGAGATTACCTGTGTGAATTTTAAAGTACATTCCTCTGCCAGAATTTTTTTTACAAAGAATTTTTTTTGCGGATTTCGAGAAAAATCAGCTTTTTGTGAAATATTCAGTAAATATACTCTTTCTAAATGCATTGTATCAAAAACTTATCACTTTTCTACTTTTAAATGTTATTTTTTATCTTAATAGCCTAGGGTTTCTGAAAAAAATGATATGACCCCATTAGCTCTTTTGGAATTGGGGTCACATATGACCCCAAACTAGTAAAAGACAATTTATTCAAAACAATCAAATATTTTGCGAGTGCTGTCTTTCATACTAAAAAATTTGGAATAAATCGAACACCGTTAACTCATTCCCTGCCGAGGCCAAAATTTGAATTTTGGCATATTAAAAAAATTGTGTTGCTCTAGTTAGACGAAACCCTTACTATGGGTTGGGAAATAAAATTGTGCTATATTTTATTAAAACCTAGCCCTAGGTGCTCCTAGGGTTAAAATTATCAAAAATTCAGCAGTATTTGCAAAATAGTTGAATTTTTTGACCTAATCGTCCTATACTAGCTTGGGATAGTTTTGGCGCCAAGTACAAATAGGTTGATGACGTCAAATTATAAAATCATCATAATCATCAAATCATAAAAATCGATAAAATATAGCACAATTTAATTTCCCAACCCATAGTAAGGATTTAGTTTAGTTTGTTAGAGCAATTAATTTATTTAAATACGCAAAAATTCAAAGATTGGCCTTGATTTATTCAAAATTTTAAGCATGGAAGACCTGCACATTTGGTTATTATATTTTAAGCGTCTCATCTAAAAACAATGTTGAACAAATTCAGGTTAGCAAAAGTTAGGTCGATTCTGAGAGTGAGGGGTGAAAATAGAGGCTTAATTAGAAGACCCGTATCGCGGCGTTTGTTTATGTTAGTTCGAATTTTTTTTAATCGACCTTCGAACTTTGCAGTCAAATGCCGATTTTCAGCATATTGTTTATATGGTTTTTTGGCTATAACTCGTCGACTAATTGATATTTTTTCAATCTGTAAAAGCCAAATTATTGCTAGAGATTATTATTGATTTAGAAAATTTTTGTGGTGCTTATGAAGCAAAATGTTGGAAAAATAATTTTTTTTCATGCTTTTTGAAAATATTTTCCACAAAACTAAGTCGTTTTTGCTTTCGGTTTGATCTATAATATGCTTCTCAGTTTCTTCAATAAATTTCATTTGAAAAGAAAACAATCATAATACAGAACCTGCGTTTTCCAGCTTAATATTAATTAGTACTGATATCTGTTTGAAGATCAATACTTCGGTATGTTGGTACTGGAACGAATTTTGAGTGCGGTAATGGTAATTTGACACTTGGCACTGCTACATGAGTTCTATTCTTTGCTTTCCTTCTATTCAAAGTTTTATGGTAGTTGATACATCCATAGCAATTTTCTTCTTGATGCGGGCTGTTGTCTAACATAAACGAACGCCACGACACGGGTCTTCTAATTTAGCCTCTATTTTCACCCCTCACTCTCAGAATCGACCTAACTTTTGCTAATCTGAATTTGTTCCACAGTGAAATTCAACAGCACTTATAAAATATTTGAATTTTTTGAATAAATTGTCTTTCATTAGCTTGGGGTCATATGCGACCCCATGTCCATTTTGCGACCTAGTCCCCGTATAGATACAGCATCCGGTATGAACTTCTTGATATTCAAAGGAAAAAAATTGATAACAATATTTAGTTTATGCTTATTTTCTATATCCAATTAGTTGGGCCCAAGAGATAGGGTCTCTAAACGCATGGTATAGGGTATCGTATATTTGGTCTAGACCGACTACAAAAAATTCTTACTTATTTTATCCTTTATTTTATCAATAACTCCAAAACAAAAAATTAATCATATTGCGCAATTTTGATTTGATAATATTGCCAATCCTCGTCCTCTCAATAAATGAGGTTAGCGTTATTCAGACAAATAAATATTTTATGTCTGTATATTTACGAGTATAATCAAGTAGAATGCAGAATTTGGAAATTTTGCCCATATTTAGTCTCTACATAACTATGCAGTGAGGGTATAATGAGTGTGCAATGATGTTTGTAACCACCAAATATTCGACCTAGACCCACCTTTTATTAGACCGATCGATGTCAGATTTCCTAATTCGATTTAGCGATGTCCGTCCGTCCTTGCAATGAATATATTTTGATGAAATTTATTATAGATCTTTTATTGGTCATAGAACCAACGTTTTTGAAATTGGGGAAAATCGGTGCACGTTTAGACCTAGCCCTCACTAAAATGCCTCTTATCAGATCGATAAAATTGTCTTAAAATCCAAATCATCATATATATCTGTGGTCACAAGCATTAACCGCGTAAGTCGAAAATCATGCTTTTGAGAAAAATAACTTTTTATATAAATGTAATGGGGCTTCATTACGACTTAGGTCAGAATGTTTTCATTAATAACTTTTTATTAAACAGTGTTAGAAAAATGGGGATTTCACGTAAATATAAAGCGTTTTTAGCAGAATATGATAGCATACATAGTTCAAATCGTTCATAAGTCGACTTAGGCGGTTTTCGCTTGTGACCACAGATATATCAGTAACATTTTGTGTATGTATGCCTATTATACCCACAAATCAAGTCCAAAAATAACCTTGTGGAACCATTTTGAGTCTCAATTCCCATATGAAGCTGGTACCCAATCTTCATTTAAATTTATCAAAAAATAAAAATATTGTATAGATTTTTTTTTTCAAATTTGTTTTATATATGTTTTTGAGAAAATTAAATGACTTTACCAAATATGGGCAGGATTTAACCATTTTTCCATCTAGTCGTCATATAAATATAGCATTCGATATATACTTTTTCATATCTAAACACCCCAAATTAATAACAATAGCTCTAAAATCTGTTTTGTAATATAGTATTAGTTATCCCTGGAGAATAAACTTTTGTTCTACAAAACAATAGCGAAACCCATTTTGGACTTACGGAATACAGCTTTGATTAACTGCTAGTAATTCAAACATTGAATTTCTACAAGGATACCAATCAAACCACTACGATTAATAGTAAATGCTCATTGGTTCATAATTAATGACAATATTCACAAGGTCTTAAAGACTCCATTTGTTAACGACTAGGGGCCAATGCAAAAAAAAAAAAAAATAAAAAATAAAGTGTACTTCAAGTAGACTTTATTGTATGGTTTTCATACAAAAATGTTGATAAAGTCTACTTGAAGTACACTTTAATTTCTTTTCATACGGCTCTAGATAAATAAACATGCCACAAGATACGTAGAAGGACTTTGTAGTCATAGTAATCCATTAGCAGTACTTAAAACGTATCATATTTTAGATTTACCTTTCAGAAAATGATCTCTATACGTTATGACCTATAAATTTATATATTTGTAGATAGTTTTACTGGATAAAGATCCAGACTAGGTTAAGTTAAAATAAGTTAATTACATTTACTTATTGTTGTAAAAACAGATTGTAAATAAATAAATTTAAAAAAAAATTACTGTATAGTAAAATATAATATTATAGAACCCAGCCCTCGAAATTTGAATGCAAATTGTAGGAAATTTTATTTTTTCGATCAATTTATTTCTACAATGTTTTTTTTTTTTTAAATCTATTTAATTCATTAAATTTATTTCATTATAAATATTTGTCGAACACACAGAAATAAGAGCCTAAAGGTATTTGAGCCAACTTATATGCCACCTAAAGGTATGTCAATTTTAGGTAATTCAGAATTCAACACAGCGCGTATGATATGCAATTATTATAATGAAATCGATTGCGTTATTCTCGTTATTGGTTTATGTCCAATATTATTATTTTTCAATTCCTATACAATTTTTGCAAACATATTAACAAATTTAATAAACACACACACAGCATTGTATAATTTTATGTATGTGTTAGTAGAAACTTTAAATGAGCATTACTCAAAAAAAAAAAAAAAAAAAAAATTGCACGCACAGTCACGGAGTCATTTAAAACCCATTTTTCCTTATCCGATCCATCTAAAACGTGGTCGATAGACCTGCTGTGAAAAAAGATTAACTTTGACATAGTCGCGCACAGTCACGGAGACATTAAAACCCCACTTCCCCTCATCCGATGGATCTGAAACTTTGTCCGTAGACTTGTTGTGGCCAAAGATTAATTTTAAGATAGTCACACACAGTCACGCACAGTCAAGGAGATATTCAAAACTCATATGCAAAAGGAAAGAAAAAGTTTTAATAAAAACTTTGTTTTTATGAGTTAGATTATTTCATTTATGCTTAGTTTCAGCTTTCGCGGTTAAAGCAATTTTATGTTAATTACGTAGACGTATGAGTGATAATTTTATAAAAATAATATTAACCATACGATTTTAGATTTTTTCCACTTTTCAGTGTTTTACACGGAAAATTTTACTAGATTATATTGTCACGCCGAATAAATCTGTGTGCCAAATTTCTGCTTTCGATGACGGCAGTTGCGACCATAAAAAGTGTAACACTGACCCATATGACCTTTGAATGCATCTGCTTCAAAAAAACGACTAATTGATTGATCTCGTTTTGGGCCATTTATTCTTTTACTAACAGATCCCAGCCCTCGAAATTCGATGCAAATATTAAAAAAATTGTATTTGTTCATTTAATACATTATTTTATAAGACCCTAAAAGTATTCTAATCAATTTTAAACAATTGACAATTCAACACTTTATTATCGTTATTGGTTTATGTCCAAAATTTTTATTGTTGTTATTGTCGTTATTGGTTTATGCCCAAAATTATTTTTCAATTCAACACAGGGTATAAAAAATAAGAATAATAATAACTAGAAAAAGTATAGTCTAAATAATTGGATAGAGAACATAAGCGTAAACCAAATTTGTGTGTCATCTATAATATTAATAGGCAAGGCGATTTCTTGTGAACGATGTTAGTGTGGTAGTTTTAAACCCATTTTGACTAAACATCCCTCATTTGAAAGGTATTTATTTTTAGCTGTCCAGCAGGTTTACAGATTTTTATATTTTGACATTTTTTTTCCAGTTGTGTACGTTCATTTAAAGTTGCTACCAACGCATGCATTAACTTGTACAATGATATGTGTGTCTTTATTAAATTTATTAAAGTGTTTGCAAAAAAAAAAGTAGTTTGTTTTCTTCATTCACAATAATGATTGTGTTGAATTGAAAAATAATTTTGGACATAAACCAATAACGGCAATAATCGATATTTAAAAAGTGTTGAATTGTGAATTGGCTAAAATTGATAAGCATAGTTTTAGGGTGGTATATAATAATTTATTAAATGAAAAAATAAAATTTTCTAGAATTTGCACAAGAATTTCGAGGGCTGGGATCTGCTAGTTATTATAAATTTGTTGCCTACCGGCATGAGAAAGATAATACCGATTCTGAACATATTTGGTGATGTCACATTTTTTTTGAAAAAACACATACAATCCAAATTTGAGAAAAAGCTGTAATACACTTTTGTTTTTAGGTTGATTTAAGTGAAGATCGGGAATCAATTTTATATGGGGACTATAACTAAAAATGGTCCTACAGGGTTTGTTTTTTGGGGTACTAATTTATATTTGTAACAAACACATAAACCAAATTTGGCCACCATTTTTGAAATAATTGGGATCTTATTGCAATTAAAGACGATCGCATAGGATTTATGTGTATGGGGACTAGGTCTGAACTTTTCAACGATTTTCACCAATTCCAATAGCGTGTGTATATTAGGCGATAGAAGCTTATATACCAAATTTTATCAAAATATATTCATGTTTGCCACCTGTAGTTTGATTACATGGTTTACATTGACACACAGACAGACGGACGGACGGACGGAAATCGCCAAATCTACTCACAAAGTGATTCTGAGTCGATCGTATAATAAAAGATGGGTCTAGGTTAAATATTTTTAGATCAGCACAACGTCATTATGCCCTGACCACATAGTGGTATAGGGTCTAAATATTTTTTTTTTCGTTCAGTAAAGTGGAACATGTTTTCTTATATTTCTGATATATGTCTTCGAGAACATTAAAAACCATCATAAGACCCTACGGGATTTTTATTTTTTTCTAATTGTTGTACAGTGTTATCAAAGTTAATTTGAAGTAGACAGGGATGCTAACCATAGTTCCGTACTTAGTGGGGTTTTGTCTAGAGGATGAATAATTCGTGCTAAGATTGATAGAGAAGTTCGTTGCATGGCTTACCAGATAACTTCTGAATATAATTTTTTATATATATAAAATAGATATAAAAATATCAAAGGTTATTTTGGATATTTTAATTTTTTTGAAATAAAGTCTATTAATTTCTGTTATTTGGATTTGAATCGCATCCCTAAAGCTAACAAAGATCATACAAAAACCAAACGGGAGCATTTAAACATCAAAACGAGAACAATGAATTGGCTATTAGGCCGAAAATCGGAGCTAAATCTCGAAAATTAGATCATCTTATACAAAACTATACTTAAGCCGATCTGTACTTATAGTGTACAACTTTGTGGAACTCCTAGTAACTCCAACATTGATATTTTACAAAGATATCAATCGAAAACACTACGATTATTAACCAATGATCCGTGTTTTTTTAAACAACATGTGTATATACCATTACCACAATAAAATAAGAAATTAAAAGTTTCGGTGCAAGATTTCTAAATAGACTAAGTAATCATTCAAATATCGTAGCAATCAGCCTCTTATACGATACTGGCGTGACATGAAGATCGAAAAGACATCATATACTTGACCCCCCTTTTACAAAATAGAAATATGTATATAATATTTTTATAATAATACATAGTTTTATTATTACTAGCAGATCCCAGCCCTCGAAATTCGAGTACAAATTCTAGAAAATTTAATTTTTGCATTTAATAAATTATCTTATAAGAGCCAAAAGGTATGCTAATCAATTTTAGCCAATTCACAATTCAACACTTTTTATTATCTTTATTTTCGTTATATGTTTATGTCCAAAATTATTTTTGTCGTTATTGGTTTATGTCTAAAATTATGTTTCAATTCAACACAGGGCTTTTCATATACAATTTTTGCAAACACATTAACAAATTTAATAAATACACACACAGCATTGTATAATTTTATGTATGTGTTAGTAGCAGCTTTAAATGCATTTTATTCCAAAAAAAATTTAAAAATTTAAAAATCTGTAAATCTGGTGGACAGCTAAAAAGAAATACCTTTCAAATGAGGAATGTTTTGTTAAAATAGGATTAATACTGACAAAGTTACATCGGTCACAAGAAATCGCCTTGCCTATTAATATTATCTAATATAATTTTCTTACTTGTTTTTAATTATTTTTTTCCCTGAAGATGAAGACCGATAAGCCTAAAATATTACAAATGGTATTTCCAAATTTATTTTTACAAATGAAGTCATAAAATTTAATGTATTTGCATTGCAAAATGTATATTGCTCTTTTAGGATTTTACAAATTTATTAAAATCCAGAGTGAAATTAAACTAGAAATGTTATTTTAATCTTACCTACTAATAAAATTTCATTGCTTTTCCAAAAATTTCTAGGCCTTAAGTATGTATCCAACTTTATATTGTCCAAATTATGTTAATGATGTTAACAAAGCAATTTGATTGTACATCTTTTTGTCCTTTTTGGCTGTATTAATCTGTATTGCTGTCATTTAAAAGAATCTTCAATATTTAATTAAGCTCTATTTAATGAAAGCACGTATTAGCATACAAATATTTTGTTCATAATTAAATTGTCATAAATTAATAATAAGTACGTACGTACCTTTATAACACAATAAGTAGAAATACTTATTCACACACGCACACTCTGTATATCCCATTACAAAATGTGTCATTTACCACCACCAACAGCCAAGTATCATTCTCATCATCACTATCTTTATCATTGTTTTTGTTTTTGTCTTGTTTTTTTTTCGTCTTGTCAAGTCTAGCACATTAACGTTGTTTTTCTACAAAATCCTGTTGTGTTGTTTGTTACATTCGGAATATTTAATTCTAGTGTTCTACTCTTAATATCAACCATAATGAGATGCCTCACATAACTCTATTACACATTAACAAGCTGTTGTTTGTTATTGCTGTTGTTGTGTTGAGTGTAGTTAAGATGTGTTGCTGTTGCTTTTGGCTGAATCTAGTATATATAGTCCTAAGTATTAGATTAAGCTTGTTGACATAATTAAAATAGCAAATTAATGTTAAAGAGTTACAATAGCAGTGAAATGAGAAGTAGCTGCATTTAAGAAGGTATTATACCTAACAGCAATCTTCACGATTAACTTTATGCAGTACCATCCGTACCGTAAGCAGCAACATCATTATTAACAACATTCTAATCGAAATACCATTCACATTCTATAGGATCATGTTTGGGATTTTTTCAAAAAATTTCGTTACTACAAATTAAACGAAAGTTAGTGAGTTTTCTATTACATTTTGCTAAGTTGAAGTATTGTTAACAATTTATAAACCAAAACACACGCACACCCACACACACACACACTAATGTTAAAGAAGAGTTTGTTGTTAAGTAGTTAAATTTTAAAAACTAAAAAAAAGGATTTTTAATAAATAACTAAACCAACGAAAAAATATGTAGACGTTTCATAACAAAATCGTGTTACAAAATTTTAGTAATACCGGATCAATCGGTAAACAAAATTTAAAGGGTGGCCCCAGTACTACACGACTAGACGTATAGGTGATGGCAGTTTTAAAAAAATTGCCATATTAAATTGAAGTTGTAAGTATGAAGACGCTACGTCATCTGGCTTGCTTTTAGTTTGATAAATACCCTTTTTAATAAAAATGGTAATTTTTCCAAAAAAAGTTTATTTTAAAAAAATTTTAAAAAATTTTACTTTTTTGAAAAAGGGTACTTTTTTAAAGAACATTGTACTTTAAAGAAGGGTACTCTTTAAAAACAAGGCTACTTAAGAAAAACGCTACTAAAAAAACTATAATTTGTAAAATGTTTACTTTAAAAAAATTATTCATAAAAAAGGGTACTTTAAAAAAAGGCACTTTATAAAGGAAAAGGACACTTTTTAAAATTGGGTACTTATTTAAAAAAATGTGTATTTAAAGCAAGTGTACTTCAAAATTAAAAAATGCTTCTATAAAACAGACACCCATTTTTAAAAAAAAGTTAACTCTTTAAAAAAAGAGTTATTTTCTAGAAAAAAGGATACCTTTTAAATGAAAAAAGAGTACTTTACAAAAGGGTACCATTTTAAAAATAAATACTTTTTATAAAAAAGTATACTTTAAAAAAAGTGTATTTTTTGAACAAAATTTATTTATAAAAAAAGGTACCTTTTTTAAAAAATGGTATTTTTTAAAATATGGCTACTTTTTAAAAAAATGGTTACTTTTAAAAAAAATGGGTACTTTTTTAAAAAATGTGTACTTTAAGAAAAAAGTGTACTTTTTGAAAAAAATTTATTTATAAAATAGGGCACTTTTTTAAAAAATTGTAGTTTTTCAAAAAATGGGTACGTTTTTAAAAAAGGTACTTTAAAAAATGGGTACTTCTTGAAAAAAATGGGTACTTTTTTAAAATATGGGTACTTTAAAAAAAACTGTACTTTAAAAAAAAATCGTACGTTGAAAAAAAAAATTCCTTCTCTAAAGATAGGGTACTTTTCTAAAAAAGAATGGTGATTATGTTTTAAAAAAGCGTACTTTTTATAAAAAATAGTACTTTTTAAAATAGGGGTACTTTTTTTTATAGAACCAAATGTACTTTAAAAAAGGGTACAACTTTAAACCAGGCTATTTTAAAACAAGTGAGAAATTATAGTCAGTCTAGACCGACCATACGCAACCCTATACCATGGTTTAGAGACCCCATCCGTTCGGTCATAACAAAATCGTGTTACAAAATTTTAGTAATTCCAGATCAATCGGTAAACGAAATTTAAAGGGTGGACCCAGTACTACACGACACGTTTAGGTGATGGCAGTTTTAAAAAAATTGCCATATTAAACTGAAGTTGTAAGTATGAAGACGCTACGTCATCTGGCTTGCTTTTAGTTTGACAAATACCCTTTTTAATAAAAATGGTAATTTTTCCAAAAAAAGTTTATTTTAAAAAAATTTTAAAAAATTTTACTTTTTTGAAAAAGGGTACTTATTTGAAAAAGGGTACTTTTTTTAAAGATCATTGTACTTTAAGGAAGGGTACTCTTTATAAACAAGGCTATTTAAAAAAACGCTTCTAAAAAACTATCATTTGTAAAAAGTTTACTTTAAAAAAAATTATTCATAAAAAAGGGTACTTTAAAAAAAGCACTTTATAAAGGAAAAGGGAACTTTTTAAAAAATTGTTACTTATTAAAAAAAAGTGTATTTAAAACAAGTGTACTTCAAAATTAAAAAATGCTTCTATAAAACAGGTACCCATTTTTAAAACAAGTTAACATTTTAAAAAAAGAGTACTTTTCTAGAAAAAAGGATACCTTTTAAATGAAAAAAGAGTACTTTACAAAACGGTACCATTTTGAAAATAAGTATTTTTATAAAAAAGTATACTTTAAAAAAGTGTACTTTTTGAAAAAAATTTATTTATAAAAAGGGTACTTTTTTAAGAAATGGTACTTTTTAAAAATATGGGTACTTTTTAAAAAATGGGTACTATTTTAAAAAATGGGTACTTTAAGAAAAAAGTGTACTTTTGGAAAAAAAAAAAAAAAATATTTATAAAATAGGACGCTTTTTTAAAAAATGGTACTTTTTAAAAATGGGTACTTTTTTAAAAAAGGTACTTTAAAAAAATGGGTACTTTTTTAAAAAATGGGTACTTTTTTAAAAAATTGGTACTTTAAAAAGAGTGTACTTAAAAAAACGTACGTTGAAAAAAAAATTCCTTCTCTAATGATAAGGTACTTTTCTAAAAATGAATGGTAATTATGTTTTAAAAAAGCGTACTTTTTATAAAAAATAGTACTTTTTAAAATAGGGGTACTTTTTTAAAAAAGGTACTTTAAAAAAATGGGTACTTTTTTAAAAAATGGTACTTTTTTTAAAAATTGGTACTTTAAAAAAAGTGTACTTAAAAAAACGTACGTTGAAAAAAAAATTCCTTCTCTAATGATAAGGTACTTTTCTAAAAATGAATGGTAATTATGTTTTAAAAAAGCGTACTTTTTATAAAAAATAGTACTTTTTAAAATAGGGGTACTTTTTTATAGAACCAAATGTACTTTAAAAAGGGTTCAACTTTGAAATCAGGCTATTTTAAAACAAGTAAGAAATTATAGTCGGTCTAGACCGACCATACGATACCCTATATCATGGTTTAGAGACCCTATCCGTTCGTCCAACTAATTCGATATAAACATAAAGTAATTTTGAGTGGCATTGTTATTAATTTTTTTGGCTGCAGATATGAAAAAGTTCATATCGGATGCTATATTTATATGGGGACTAGGTCTAAATATTGACCGATCCTTCCCATGTTTGGTAAGGTGACTAATATTCGGAAAAAATATATACAAACCAAATTTGAGAAAAATATGTGCGATGTTTTTGTTTTTTGATAGATTTAAGTTATGATCGGGAAGCAGCTCTATATGGGGCCTATGACTAGCGTGGCCCTAGAAATATGCGAATAGCAAAAAACTGAGATATAGAAAGTTTTGGGTCAATCAAAAAAATTTAGGGATGACTCAACGCGACTGAAAGTATGACTTTTTTCGCTCTATAGTTTAAGTTTTTCGACAAGTTGTTATGCGAATCGAATAAAAACTCGCGAAGAAATAGCAAATGCCCCAGACCACTTTTGTGCAATAAAAAACTAGGTCACGACATTTGACGGTATATTTTTCAACATTAAAAAATTAATTAAAACCAAAATTTTTTTTCTGGTCACTATACCTAGCAGCACTTAGACATGAAGTATTGTTTTATTACCGCGTTCTTAACCTATTGCGAAATGAGACCAAAAATGGAAAATTTTTTTGATAATATTTTGAAAACTCCTTTTTTAAGTTCTAAAAAATTGTCTTAAACAAAATTTCAAAAAATGGATCTGGCACTTTAAGGTGATGTTAAATGCATATTAGATACTAACTGTGTGAATTTTTAAGTAAATTCCTCTGCCAGAATTTTTTTTACAAAGAATTTTTTGCGGATTTCGAGAAAAATTTGTTTTTTGTGAAATCTTCAGTAAATATACTCTTTCTAACTACTTTGTATCAAAAATTTATCAGTTTTCTTCTTTTAAATGTTATATTTTATCTTAATAGCCTATAGTGTCTGAAAAGAAAAATATGACCCCATTAACCCATTTGGTCTTGGGGTTGCATATGACCCCAAGCTAATGAAAGACAATTTATTCAAAAAAATAAAATATTTGGTAAGTAGGACGCTTAAAATATAATAATAACCAAATGTGCAAGTCTTCCATGATAAAAATTTGGAATAAATCGAACAACGTTAACCCATTCTTTGCCGAGGCCAAACCATGAATGTTGGCATATTTAAAAAAATTAATTGTTCTAGTAAACTAGATGAAACTCTTACTATGGGTTGGGAAATAAAATTGTGCTCCTAGGGTTAAATTCAGCAGTATTTGCAACATATTTGAATTTTTTGACTAATCTTCTATACTAGTTTGGGGTCATTTGTGGCGCCAAGTCCAAATGGGCTAGTGACATCAAATTATTAAATGATCATAATCATCAAATCATAAAAATCGGTGATATATAGCACAATTTTATTTCCCAACCCATAGCAAGGATTTCATCTAGTTTACTAGAACAATTATAGGTATTTATTTAAATATGCCAAAATTCATAGTTTGCCAAGGAATGGGTTAACGTTGTACGATTTATTAAAAATTTTTAGAATGGAAGACATGCACAGTTGGTTATTTTACTTTAAGCATCATATCTAACAATTCTACAATACTTACAAAATATTTGAATATTTTGAATAAATTGTCTTTTATTAGCTTGGGGTCATATGTGCCCCCAAGTCCTGAATGGATAATGGGGTTATATAATTTTTTTCCACAACCCTAGGCTATCAAAATAAAATATAACATGTGAAAGTAGAAAACTGATAAATTTTTGATACAAATTATTTAGAAAGCGCACATTTACTGAATATTTCACAAAAAACTCATTTTTCTCGAAATCCGCAAAAAAACATTCCTTGTAAAAAAAAATCTGGCGGAGGAATTTACTTAAAAATTCACACAGTTAATCTCTAACATATATTTAAAAAAACGTTAAAGTGCCAGATCCATTTTTTGAAATTTCGTTTAAGAAAATTTTTTAAAACTTAAAAAAAGGAGTTTTGAAAGCTTTATCAAAAAAAAATTTCCATCTTTGGTCTCATTTCACAATAGGTTAACAACGTGTTAGTAAAACATTACTTCATATCTGAGTACTTATAGGAATAGAGACCAAAAAAAAAATTATGGCTTTAATCAATTTGTTAAAGTTGAAAACATGTTCATCACATTTGATGACCTAGAATTTTTTGGCACAAAAGTGGTCTGGGGCATCTGTTATTTCTTGGCGAGTTTTTCTTCGATTTTGAAGTCATATAGCTTTTTGAAAAGATAATTTAGTACTGATGTCGATTCATATAACAGTTCGTCGAAAAAATTAAGCTATAGAACGAAATTTTCCCCATATAAACACACTTGAAATTTTCAGTCGCATTGAGGCACCTTTAAATTTTTTTTTGATTGATCCAAAACTTTGTGTATATCAATTTTTTGCTATTCGCATATTTCTAGGGGGTGAGACCAAGAATTTGAACACTTTTTTTATTAAGGGCCACCCTAATATATATACATATATATATATATATTGTGTGTGTATATAAGGCATTGATTACTTGTTAAATAAACTTTATGAAGTTATGAAATAATCTTAAGTTTCAATATGAAAAAAAAAATATCGTTATCGATATTCCAAAGTGAAATTTGAGCGTAGAAAATTTTTAAGGGCATTGAAGAGCCAATTAGTTTCATTAAATGTAGAAAAACTTTGCAATCTGAACATATCGTTCAACTCATATTAAAAATTTATTTAAAACCAAACAATAGGTTTAATAATAAATGTTGAACAATTTAAAAGAAACATTTTAAAGTAAAAAAAAAAAAACGTTTGAAATATGACGAATTTCATTTTGGCAAGACTGAACATAGAATGTGACGACGTGGGGGGATTAGAAGCTTAAAACTCAATTTATATTAATCATTTCCATGTAACAAAATGATATATTTTTGTTATGGATTCATTTTGAATCATTAATCTTGAAATCTTATATATGAAACATTTGAAAAATTCAACTGTTCAAAATAGGTCAATGAATTAGTGTAAGTAAATATACACATTAACATATACATATATATATATATATAATCAGCATGGTACAAATTAGTGGCAGGAAATCCACTTTCTGTAAATTTAGAAAAGAAATTATGTTAATGTCTGAATAAACCCCTTGTAATTTGAGTACAAAAAAAAAAAAAAAACAGAAAAAACCATAAAACTTAAACATTTTACAAATGTTAAGAAATACGAAAGAAAAACACACATGTTTACATAAAAAAAAGAAAGCAAACAAACATATTCCAACACACGCCACTTTCCGTATACACTTATGGCCAGAAAAACGCCCTAAAATTTTGTTTACGAAACATCTTTTTAATCTCCAACACAAAACAGAAATTTCAAATAACATTAGCACATTTTAAAAATTTTCCAATGCGAGCAGTTTTTCTGTCGCTGACTGTATATTAATAAAAAAAAAAATAAAAACGAATTTCTTTGAAATCATTTTATTTTTGTATTTGTGGTATTTTTAAGAAGTAAAAATAAATAGGATTTGGTTTAAAAAAAGAAAGTGGCATTGTATTGAAATGGGCTTTTGAATGTGTGGTGCCCAGGATAAGAAGTGTATGGCATTAGCTTTATAATGCTGACACAATTACAGCCAGACACATACACACACACACATACATACATGCACATTAAATGCCTGTTGAGGTGTTTAAGAATACTGCGTTGCCTTAATAAAGCCAAGGAAAACACTGTCATGACGGTGGCAGAAACATGTACATATCGTCACATAAAATGCATAACAACGTAACATCACTTTTCATAGGTTTATAGGAGAAGAAAAAAAAAAGATATTTAAGCACATTTGTAAACGATATAATAAGTAAATAACAAAATTATTGCATATTGATTACAGTATTAATTGCAATATGTCTGAAAAATGACGTCAAAATCTAACCAACTATTAGAAAAAATTTCTCAGAGCAATGTTCTCTAATATATTTAAAAGGAATGTGGAATGAACAAACCATACATCACATATAGCAACTCTTACGAAATTGAGAATAGTGGAAATTCGAATGCATAAATATTTAAGAAATTCAAAAAATACCGAATGTTTGTTTGAACAGAGTTGTATCTTCTGCGAATAATACGAAGTAAAAGCTGTATGGTATGAAAACTGTTCTTAACCACACTGCTCGTAGGCCTGACTTTAGGTGAGTGTATTAAAGTGCATGACCAAAAAGTGCAAGTACAAGTGTATGTGAGATAGACGCAGGTTCAAACCTCACGGCCGCCCTAAGTAGAAAAATTTCATATAGAAACAATCTATTCAATTAAAACGTAACAATTTAGCACAATGTTCAATAAATCGCTGATGAAGGCTGAAATACCACAAACCGGTCCGATTAAGAATAGAGCGTTGTTATGAATTTTAGAAATACATATATCCTTTCTTCTGCTCTACCTCGCACCATTTAAAACAAAATCATAAAATTGCATATTGATTACAGTAATAATTGCAGTATGTTTGGAAAAGGACGTCAAAATCTAACCAACTATCAAAATTATTTAAGTTAATTATTTAAATACATAAATAAACAAGTAAGAAAATTATAGTCGGTCTAGACCTTTTCTCGTTGCTAAATACAACGCACATAAACAAGATAATTAGAAACACTAAAGGCCTAGTTAGCCACACGTTGTTAAAATGTATTCTTACCGTAAATGTAACGTTGGCATTTAGTGCAATTATACAACGTAAAAAACGAACCAGCATGTTGATGTGTAAAATTAACCAAACTTTATCAGCTGTTCACAAATGTCACGTACAAACGTAACAAAATTCTATTTCCAAAAGATTGGAACGTTCCGGTTACGGGATAGTTGAGTTCGGTAACTGCTCTAAATGATTTCCATGTAACAGAAAAAAACAGCTGACACGTTTGGTTATGGTTACGGGTGGCCAACTGGGCCTTAAGAATTGTCCTATAGAGATAATTTTGGCCTACTCATGAATGACCGAGATCTATATGGTAATTTAAGTCGATTTCGTTAAGGTCATTTGTACGGGCACTAGGTCTGAACGTGAATCGATTTTCACCAAATTTAATGGCGTTCATCGTATGGCCAAAAGCTTGTATACAAAATTTCATCAAAATATAATCATATTTGCGAACTGTAGTATGATTATAAGGTTTACATGGACACGCAGACGGACGGACAGATGGACGGAGATCGCTAAATAAATAATCGGAATAATAAATAATAAAATAGCGGTCTACGTCAAATATTTTTGGTAGTTACAAACATCAGCGTAACACGACTTTCGTAGTGTGCTGTATAATACCCACACTGCATAGCGTACAATATTTGCAAATGCGGAAATAACACATATCAATATTGTTGACCACTGCATTTGCAAAACATTGTATGACTGCTTATATTGTTATTGTATGTTGTTGTTACGCTGACACACTTATGTTTATGCTGACCCAAGTGCAGGTAACACATTGTTGTTAATATAGGTTGAAAATATGTATATAAAGAAGAACATTTTATAATCAATTAACCATTAATAATTTAGTTGTGTCTCGTGTAGTAAGAAAAAACAGAACATGTACAATAAACAGGTTCGAGTTCAGTTATATTTTAAGTCGTGTTTAAAGTCGTGTTTAAAATATAACTGAACTCGAACCTGTTTATTGTACATGTTCTGTTTTTTCTTACTACACGAGCCACAACACGACTTAAAATATAACTGAACTCGAACCTGTTTATTGTACATGTTCTGTTTTTTTTTTTTTCAATACACGTACCAGAACATGAACTTCAAATAAAGTAACACTCAAAAATGTGTGCTTTATGTGTGATTGAAACAAAAAGTACGTGATACAAAAATGTTCGTGTAAATAACGAAATATTAAAACGAACACAGTCATGGTTGTGTTGGGCACCAAAGAAAATTTAAAAACAAACATAATTGATATGAAAATAAAGATATGTGTTGGCTGCTTTTGAACAGAACATTGTGTGTTTCATGTGTGTATTTTCTGAACCTTGATATTTAGGCTAAAATTTGATTTTTCAGAAGAATATGCATCACGGCTATATCTCGATAAAAAAATTTTAATTTTGTTTTCCTGTCTTCGGCAAAAAAAAAAACTGTCGAAAAATTTTCATTCATAAAGATCTCTTTTTATAAAATTTTCTAAATACAATTCAGTGTTCAAACTCTTTCTTTTAACTCATAATCTCTGTCTGTCTGGATGTCGTGGGGCAACCCCATTCGCCCTTATCCAATTGATCTGAAACTTGCCCCATAGTCTTGTTGTGACTACAGATTAATTTTGGGGTAGTCACGCACAGTTACGCATAGCCACGCACAGTCATGGATTGATCTAGATGTCATTTCCCCTCATCCGATCGATCTGAAACTTGGTCCATACGCTTGCAGTGAAAAAAAGATTAAATTTGACTTAGTCACGCACAGTCACGCATAAAACGGATTTCCCTTCATCCAATCAATCTGAAACTTGGTCGATATACTTGCTGTAAAGAAAGATTAACTTCGACATAGTCACACACAGTCACGCATAGTCTCGCACAGTCACGGAGTGATTTAAACCCCATTCCACTCATCCGATCGATCTGAAACTTAGTCCAAAGACTTGTTGTGGCCAAAGATTAATTTTAAAATAGTCACGCAAAGTCAGGCACAGTCACAGAGAGATTCAAAATTCATATGCATAAGGAAAGAAAGAGTTTTAATAAGAACTTTGTTTTTATGGGTTAGGTTATTAATATATTTTATTTGTTGAACTTTGTTGAGCAGCTATGATTCGTGCTCTATTGATGGGTTTTGCAAAGTGTGTCTTATTGAATATAATCGAACTTAATTTACAGTATGAAAATGCTTACATATCAAATCCGTATAAAGTGGAAAGAACAACACCAAAAGGGTTGACTGCCCACAGTAGATTTTATAGCTGGTTGATATCTAGATTATGCTACTGTAACCACAACATTGTATGTAATATGATATTTTTATATTTCGATAGCCAAAATTGTTCTTGTAAGTAATAACGATTATTATTCATGCTACGCTTTATTTCCATCAATTAAAAAGAAAACTTATTAATTTTCCAGCTGTTTTTTCACATCGAAACTTCGAAAAATTTATGAAAAATGTAGCAAACGGCAAACCAATCATGAATTAATCAATATCTATTGAAGTTGATGCTCTCGGTGAAGCCTGAGAAGTTGATGCTTTTGGTCTATGATCTGAGCTTGATGGCACATTCAATGGCATATCTCTTTCACTGTGTCCATCAACTCTATCGTCCTTCGCGACTTCGTGCCTGCATCTTCATATTAGAATACGTTATGAATACCGTTGCGATAATTCCAGCTTACGCACAATGTGATCCATTTCGCTTTGTATTAGCATCTTCTACATTGAACGCATAATGGGGATCTTGCAAAGTGGATGGCAAGGAGAAAACACTTTCGAGTGCGGACATAATCTCAGGACACGGAGGTTTAGGTGGTTCGACGCCATCAGAGCGTGGCACTGGAAGTGAGGCAGTAAAAGCTGCAACATAATTAATGCATGCCTAGCAATTGATTTTATCATGACCATTTTGATCTTCTACCCAAATTACCGGCTTAGCAAAAAGAAAGTGTTCTCTTCGTCGATAAAACCAATGCAAAATGGTGCTATAGCAATTACTGCATACTGTATTCGACGTTAATTCTTCAGCACTTGTATCTACTTCGTCTAAATATTGTGTATGCAACACTAAACTCCGGAAAAATTAATTTATTTTTTGAGCACTTTTTATTTTCCATATTGAAGCATTAATGTAATGTTTTTTGCTGTTCAATTATTATTGACTTAAAACAATGTGTTATTGTCTTGTCACATTAATGACAGCATGCGGCTACATGACATTTGTGTTGACTGCTAGGGCTAGTTCAAGCTTTATGTGCACTCGCAAAAACGCCATCTATTGAAAAAAATTCCACATAGTTGATAAACTATATTTCAATGTGAAATACAGCATTTTCGAGTATTATAATGTTATGAATTATATTATAAAATGGTGAAAAGAGATAGAAAAAATTAAAATTTTTTGTCATTTCAGCAATTGTGAGGAACTAGATGGAGTTTTTCGGGTTAGTTTGTTTCATAGTTCTTTTTCTTCTAATCCATAGCTACAATTGTGCCCAAGACAGCAAAACAAGTCTAATTGGTTTCCGATATATAGCCGTGAAAATAAATGTATGTTCTTGGGGAAAATCAAGTTTTAGCCCAAATATACATGAGTCCATAAAATACGAACAGCAGTTAAAGTAGTAAATCCCAAATGGGGTTTTGTTAGTTTCGATGAGTACTTGGAAAACAGCACAAAAATTTAAAATCGTTTCAAAACTGATTTACTTTAAAGTATTTTATCAGTGAGGTGTTGAATAAACGTTTTGGACGATAACTTCAGATCTTGAGAGTGTATTCAAAATACTGAAAATTGAAAAGTGATTTACTTAATCAAGCCTATAACTTACGCTAGGTCATTTTAAAACTAAATTCCTGCTGCAGCATCATGTTCTTCAAAAGGAATATTATCATAAAACGAATGACAGTCTGCTGGAGACAAAAACTTTGGTGTTGCAAATGCTGTCATTTCTTTCTGGAAATTTTTATTCTTTGGAAACGTAATTGGTCAGTCTCAGTAACTTTGAATGTTTTTGATGTCCGTTGTGGAGGAACCGATATTAAAATAAATGATTTTGGTTGATTCATACGCCAAACCCTAAGTGCGATATTAAATTTAGGGTCTCCAAAGTTTTCGGTCTATACCGACTATAATTTTATTACTTGTTTTGATTACGGTAAACGAAATTAACAGTCATAAATAATGAGAAAATGTCAATGCTTACTTTGTAAAAAAAAATATAAAATCAGAAACTGTAGTTCTAAATTTTTACACAAGTGCTATATGAAAGGCCAGGACATGCCTTTCATATATGATAGGTTTTTTTTTAAATTTAATTTTCCAAATCGTTATATTTTGACGCAGAGGATAAAATTTTACTGAGAATTTACAGAATTCATAATCAGTAAAAAAAAATTGATGATCGTCATTTTACATTTTAGGTCACGATATGTATGTACATACATATGTCGGTACTCAATTTATTTATAAATATACAAGTAAGTGTACATATGCAAAACAATTGAGAATAATTTTCAATAAATGAAAATGAAAATTGTTGCTGGCTTCCATTTTTCATCCGAACATTTCAATTTATGATGGAATTTTTCTTCGCGTTTTTTTTTGCATTTAGTTTTCCCTCAAGAAATACAACTTGTACGAAGGTACATATGTAAAAACGTGACTGAATTGAGATGCTTGAATAAACTTGAGTAACGGGTGATTTTTTAAGAGCTTGATAACTTTTTTTTAAAAAAAAACGCATAAAATTTGCAAAATCTCATCGGTTCTTTATTTGAAACGTTAGATTGGTCCATGACATTTACTTTTTGAAGATAATTTCATTTAAATGTTGACCGCGGCTGCGTCTTACGTGGTCCATTCGGAAAGTCCAATTTTGGGCAACTTTTTCGAGCATTTCGGCCGGAATAGCCCGAATTTCTTCGGAAATGTTGTCTTCCAAAGCTGGAATAGTTGCTGGCTTATTTCTGTAGACTTTAGACTTGACGTAGCCCCACAAAAAATAGTCTAAAGGCGTCAAATCGCATGATCTTGGTGGCCAACTTACCGGTCCATTTCTTGAGATGAATTGTTCTCCGAAGTTTTCCCTCAAAATGGCCATAGAATCGCGAGCTGTGTGGCATGTAGCGCCATCTTGTTGAAACCACATGTCAACCAAGTTCAGTTCTTCCATTTTTGGCAACAAAAAGTTTGTTAGCATCGAACGATAGCGATCGCCATTCACCGTAACGTTGCGTCCAACAGCATCTTTGAAAAAATACGGTCCAATGATTCCACCAGCGTACAAACCACACCAAACAGTGCATTTTTCGGGATGCATGGGCAGTTCTTGAACGGCTTCTGGTTGCTCTTCACTCCAAATACGGCAATTTTGCTTATTTACGAAGCCATTCAACCAGAAATGAGCCTCATCGCTGAACAAAATTTGTCGATAAAAAAGCGGATTTTCTGCCAACTTTTCTAGGGCCCATTCACTGAAAATTAGACGTTGTGGCAGATCGTTCGGCTTCAGTTCTTGCACGAGCTGTATTTTATACGGTTTTACACCAAGATCTTTGCGTAAAATCTTCCATGTGGTCGAATAACACAAACCCAATTGCTGCGAACGGCGACGAATCGACATTTCACGGTCTTCAGCAACACTCTCAGAAACAGACGCAATATTCTCTTCTGTACGCACTGTACGCATTCGTGTGGTTGGTTTAATGTCCAATAAAGTAAACTGAGTGCGAAACTTGGTCACAATCGCATTAATTGTTTGCTCACTTGGTCGATTATGTAGACCATAAATCGGACGTAAAGCGCGAAACACATTTCGAACCGAACACTGATTTTGGTAATAAAATTCAATGATTTGCAAGCGTTGCTCGTTAGTAAGTCTATTCATGATGAAATGTCAAAGCATACTGAGCATCTTTCTCTTTGACACCATGTCTGAAATCCCACGTGATCTGTCAAATACTAATGCATGAAAATCCTAACCTCAAAAAAATCACCCGTTAGATATGTGGGAGTATGTTATTATTTGTAGGTTTACTTAAATAAATACAGAAATATATGTATATTTATAAAGAAACGTGTATTGTAATGGGAGGCCTGAAAACGCTTCAATTGTCATTTAGGCTAAAATAGCAATTCAATGCATGAACAACAAAAATTTACACAAGAAGAACCTGCTCATTCACACACACACACACACACACTTCAGCACAGCTGTATATAAAAAAAACACATTAATTTTCAACAAAACGACGAAAATTATTATTAACAAAAGCTACACAAACACATAAACATATACTTACATATGCATGTATGTAACTAAATTAAATTATATTATACAATTGTGAGTTTATGTTACGCTATGTCTCTCTATTAGTGACTGTGACTGTTCTGTACAATTGTTAGTTAGTTGCTTAAGTGTGTGTGTGTGTTTCTTTCTGCATGACATTCTTCATGTGCATTTGCCATAAAATGAAACAGAGGGGAAACAACTGAGAAAACTTAAGAATATACATACATTAACATTATATAGTGCGTCTTACAGGTACAATGTTAGTTTTTCTATCAAAATTTTTTCAGTTTTATAGGTTTCTTCGGAAGACTTACTCGTCTTGACATTTGATCTTTAAAATTTTAAAATGTCCTTATCTATGAAAATCTTATATCCCTTAGAAGCCTACGCATTTAGATCTGGCCACTACTTTTGTACTTATAAGAGTATAAGCACAACGGTGTGCGACATTTTCCGTTGCGTAAAAAATTGCCCAAAACAAAAGCGTTGACGGCATAAATTTGTCAATATCAGTGGTTACAATTTGTGTATATCTTTTATTTTTAAAAAGGTTTCTAAAAGTTTTCTTCTTTTACCTCAATTACACATAATTTCCTTCTTTTTTCGGTGAAATGGTGGAAGTAAAGCTAAATGAACAATCATAAATTTAAATTTACTTTTTAATAATTTATTTTTTCAATTATTTCCATTAACACGAAAAACATATGGCTTTTGTTGACAAAATTAGTATTCACCACGGCAAGTTTTTAAAAATATGGCAACATTTGAGAGATAAGGATAGTTAAAAAATTAAAATATGTATGAAAAACTCACCAAAGAAAAAAATATTTCAGTGCGGTGCGTTATGTGGCGGGGGTATATTGAATTTGGGCTGATGTTTAGAACTATCAAAAATATTTGACGTAGACCCACCTTTTATTATAAAGCACGACTCAGAAGGTGATTCTGAGTCTACTTAAAGATGTCCGTCCGTCTGGATGTCTGTCCGTCTGTGTGTCCGTGTAAAAGGTGCAATCACACTACATGTCGCACATATAAATATATTTGATGAAATTCTGAATTTAAGTTGTTATCGACCATATGAAGAACGCTATTGGAATTGGTGAAAATTGGAGCATGATCAGACCTAACCCCCATATAATATAACCCCTATCAGACTAACTAAAATGGTCGTAAAATCCAGGTTATCGTCAGTATTGATCGCGTAGAACACGAACTGGTCAAGACGGAATTGGAATTTTGCGTCCAAGTTTAACTTAAACAATACGTGTTGTTATTGATGTGATCTCATCTAATGAGTTTCAGCTTAATTCAGACGTACCCTAAGGTTCCGTTCTTTCTCCTTCTCTTTTAATTATCTTTCTGAACGAAATTCTTGGTCAAACTTTTAATTCTATATACTCTTTCCCAGATGTCAGCAGCATTTGTCATTCATTTTCCTTTAATTATAGGCCAAGGCTCTTGGAGGTTGACGGCAAAAGGCAGACAGACAATGAATGACACACTTAACAATCTCCGAGTGGGGTAAAGCGAATATGATTGATTTTAATGCGCTGAAGACTCAATGTTGTATGTTGACCCATAGGGCCATGGAATCAACAATGTAATATGTATATATGGGTGGTATAGGTATTGAGGAATCGGATACTCTTGATGTTCTAGGCATGAGAATTCAAAGTGATGTTCGTTGGAACGAGCATGTTTTTCAAGTGTCGAAAAAAGCATTCAAGTGTCTCGGTTTTCACTCCTTCTGATCACCTTAAAATCTATACCACTTACATCCGACCGAAAATGGAATACAACTCCCATATATGGGCGGGAGCTTCAAAGTATATTTTGCAGCTACTGGACCGTGTGAAAAGGAGGGCGTTGACAGTAGGGTATCCAACTCTATTGACTCATTGGAACTTTGTCGGAATGTGGGTTGTGTAGCACTGTTCTTTTGGTTACATGGGCGGTGGGCGTAGCATATTTCTGTAAAACTTTGCAAACATCTTTACTTCATAATACTTGTAACTTTAGTCAAGTTACAAGACTTGTAATGAAGAAACAAAAATTCGGGTCCAAAAATTTATTTTCGGGTATATGGGCTGCGGGCGATGGGCGTGGCCGATTTCCATGAAACTCCGCAATATCTTAACTTCACAACACTGATGACTTGCGCCAAGTTTCATGACTGTTAGTTAAGAAATAGAAATTTGGAGCGAAAAAATCTTCTCGAGTTATATGGGCGCGGTAAATTTTAATATAACTTTAAATTTTTCTCAATTGAGTTGATAAAAGGCTCTGAGCCAAATTTCAATGTTCCACGAGCCCTCCTTATACTTTTTCCCAAGAAATGTATGAAACGATCGCACTTTGCGTTGTGAGGCCCAAAAAAGTATTGGAACCAAAAATATAGGGAAAGTTTTTAATTATTGTATGGTGAATGTTTCCAATGATTTGTCCACAGCATAGAAATTAATACTTTAAAGTTTTATTAAGCTATTTTATGTTAATATTTTTTTCTTTTTTAAATAATAAAAACATAAAAAAATTTTAAATTAATAAAAGATGAACCAATTATGATCCAATTTTTGGAATGTACCGATAAAGTAGTTCCAAATATATTTTGTTAAAAGTTTCTGTTTCATGGACAAAATTTAGTGTATGCTAGTCCAAAAATAAACCTTGTAGGGCCATTTTTAGTCTTATCAAGATGACTTCCGTTTCTCACTTAAATCTATCAAAAGATATAATATGCGTGAATTTTTTTCAAATTTGTTTATTATGTATGTGAGAAAACATTACTTAATAAGGCCATGATCGGACCATTTTTTGACCTAGTCCCCATATAAAAAATTATGCAATAATTTTATTTTTTGATGGATTTAAGTGCAAAACGAGAGTCATCTTGAGTACATGGTTAATTTTTGGACTGCTGATTAATGGATCTTATGGAAACTTACACTGCCGCTCACTTGATTAGGTTCACACTTTTTCTTAGATTCAAATTAATTTTTTTTGGAAAATAATAAAGAAAATAGTTAAGCTACTGTTATTAATTTTAATGTATTTCATTTTAAATTATTTAAAAGAAAAAAATTCCAGAAACAATAAATAACTTATTTTTAATATTATTTTTTTCTAAATAATTAGTTTTGGAAGGTAATTTTTATGGCTCATTGGAATAGGTTCAACATAATTTAATCAATAAAACCAAGAAAAATAAATTCATATGCAACTTTATTATTTTAAAAGCTTTGTAGTAATATTGTTATAAAGTTTTAATAATGGGTATAACCTCCTTTATTCGATATTACTTCAAAAATACGATTTGGAAGGGAGTTATACAATTTTTCAATAATTGGCAAAGAAATTTCAGCCCAAGCTTTCTTAATTCCTTCAATTAAGGTTTCATATTGTCTGCCCGACTCATACACCTTACGAGAAAGCAATCCCCAGACATTTTCTATAATGTTAAGGTCAGGAGAGTACGGTGGCCACTCCAAAGTATTGACATTCTGGCCGCCAATCCATTCTTTTACCACCCTTGCAGTGTGGATGGGGGCATTATCTTGTTGGAATGTCCACGGAATAGGTCCAAAGACTGTAGAAAAATGTGGAAAAGCCTTTTGAAGTACACCTTTGTAGCTATTCGCGTTCATTCTTGAGGAAAGAAATTGAAGGTCACATGTCCCATAGTATGAAATTGCTCCCCACAGCATCACACTACCCTCGCAGCTATGCAGACGACTCAAATACCGTTCTTCTTTTCGCAAATCGTGGAAATAATAATTATAACCATCTGGACCCTCCAAATTGAACTTTTTCTCATCCGAAAAAACAATACGCTGCCACTCCTTTTTGTAGGACATGTATTCACGGGCAAAATGAAGTCGTTTTGCCCTACGAATGACATTAAGAGGTGTTTTTTTTTTTTATTTTTAGTCTTTTTAAATGCTTAGCACTTCGTATAACACGTTTTACTGTAGCCAGGCTTGCTGTTACGCCTGTTTTTTCCTTGATTTTCGCGGCAGAATCAGTGGAATTGGAGGCAGCTCTTATGATGGCTCTTCTATCTTTTTTTGTTGTGGCTCTATTTGTGCGTCCTTTCATGTTTTTGCCATAACCGGATTGATTTCTTACAAAACTGCTGACAACATTTTGACTTCGTCCAATTTTTTTTGCAATATTTCTATGACTTAGGCCGCATTCCATAAATGCTTTAATTTTGCCTTTTTCTTCTTCTGTTAATGGCTTGCTGCGACCCATTTTAAAATTTTATTGTATAAAAATATTGCAAATACTAAGGATCACAAAAATTACGACAGATTTTATCTGCTTTCTAACGTAAACTGAATTTATTCTTTATGAACCTAATCAAATGAGCTAAAATTTAAACATATTTTTCTTGTCTTTTTTCATGAATGCTTAAAATAAAAGTAACGGTTATTTACACCGTTAGTTTTTCTTCTCTTATTTATGAGTAAACAAAAGATCTCGTAATTTTAGATTAAATAAATCGCTCACTTAAGTTACTTTTTAAGAGAAATAAAAATAAATTTGCAAAAAACGATGAACCTAATCAAGTGAGCGGCAGTGTAAGTCGATTTCATAGCGGTCATTTGTATGTACGCTGGGTCAGTCCTATAGTCGATAAAAGCTTATTTGCCAAATTTCATCTAAATATAACATCTCTGCGACGAGTTTTACATGGACTCACAGACGGACGGACAGACAGACGGACGGTTATCGCTAAAGTGATCCTGAGTCGATCGGTATAATAAAAGATGGGTCTAGGTAAATTATTTTTGGTAGTTACAAACATCAGCACAAACTCGTTATATCTTGATCACATAAGGTATAATGTACAGTCGCATTAAAAATTTTTCACGCATTTTATTTTATTTTTATACCCCGACCACATAGTGGTGACTTTGTGCTGATGGTTGTAACTACCAAAAATATTTGACCTAGACCCATCTTTTATTATACCGATCTATCAGAATCACTTTCTGAGTCGATATAGCGATGTCCGTCCGTCTGTGTGTCCATGTTAACCTTGTAATCAAACTACGGGTAACAAATATGAATATATTTTGATGAAATTTGAACGCTGTTGAAATTGGTGAAAATCGGTGCATGTTCAGACCTAGTCCCCATATTAAATACCCGTATGAAAAAGACTTAACTTGCCATAAGATTCAAATTATCCTATGGATCTCGGATTTGTGTTAATCAGTAGTCCAAAAATCCATTAATCAGTAGTCCAAAAAAATCCTATAGGACAATTTTAATCATAGCCCCCGATCTTCACTAAAATCTATCGAAAAACAAAAATATTGCAGATTTTTCTCAAATTTGCTTTTAATATATATTTTTGCAAAAAAAAGTGATATTATTAAATATGGTTCGCATCGGTCCATTTATCGACCTAGTCCCCATATAAATATAGAAGCCGATATGAACGTTTTCATATTCAAAGCAAAAAATTAATAACAAATGCACTTGAATTTGAATTTCTATAAACAATTAGTTCGACCTAAACGCATGGCATAGGTTATCACATAGTCGGTCTAGACCGACTATAATTTTCTTACTTGAAAATATTGATATATACTTTAAAAGTATCATCAAATTTATATCAAGGGTTTATATTGTGATGATGTTACACACATCTTCATTTATCTTTATTTATTTCATTTATTCATCTTTATTTGTTTATATTTTTTTTGTTTATTTTTGTTTACTATATGCACATGCACATATTTATTTGTAATTATTTGTTTACATTTATTTATTTTTTTTGCATATCTTTTCTTTTCATTCAACACATACCACAAAGTACACTAACCTTCGGTAAAGGGTTGAATTACAAAACAATAAATTATTGTGTAATTAAATATCACTGGAATGCAGAATGACAAATTTGTGAAAATTCAAATTGTGTCAATAACCCATGACAAATAGGAATGTCACTCAAATTTTGAGGGGAAAAATTTAAATTGATTATTGAACGTTTTCTGATTGGCTATTGAGTCCAACGTTCAAAAATCAACGAATTTGTAATATGCGAATGTAAAGAAAAGAGAAAGACTATTATTTAAATTAAGTAAAAATATTAAATTATAATGATATAAAAGACCAACATTTTAAAATAAATAATCAATTATAATTCTGATTTGAAAGGGTTATAATTAAAACCAAACAGAGATTTTCTCTTTTTACTGGCATATTCTGCCAAAGGGTTCAAACATTGGCATAATCTGCCTACGTGCTGTATAAAAAAGTGCATCTAGCGTGCACGCGGGAACTGCTTTGAGGAAAGCACTTGACAAAATTCCTCCTGAGATTGGTCCGGTTCTCACCCAATCTTAGTATCCTTTTGTACACCCTCTTACACTATATGGCGATCATGCCAAGCTAACACTATATGGCGATCCTGCCTCTTACACTATATGGCGATCCTGCCTTTTACACTATATGGCGATCCTGCCTTTAACACTATATGGCGATCCTGCCCCCTCATACACTATATGGCGATCCTGCCCCCATACATACACTATATTAAATTTAAATGCCACTATGTACGTAGATTGCTACAAGGCATACATTATATGACGGTCCAGCGATTTTTATATTATTTGGTGATCCTAGCTGGCGTCCCACCTACACTATATGGCGATCCTGCAAATTTGATCCTGGTAAAAACTTCTGTTGCCCGATCCTTGCAAACACCGATCCTGTAAACACCTACACCACTACATAGATGCCTACAAAGAACAGAGTTAGAATCAGCATAGAAATGGATGAACGGAAAGAGCAGCAAAAATTGTTATATGATGACGATAATCTAACAGAAGAAGAGAAGTTAAAATGGTTAATAGGATGGTGGAAGTTTATAGGGATGAAAAGAGCTCCAACCATCGAAGACGTTAGAAATCCCACGACGAGGGATATAGAAACTAAGTTAATGATTGAGAAATCGGAAAATTGGAGACATAGGAAATTGCAAAACTAAAAAAAAAAAAAAAAAAAAAAAATTAATCAAGTAAAAAAAAAACAACAAAAAATTTTTTTTTTAACTAAAATAATAATGTAAAGTTATCACAACAAAATTGTTATATTAAAGTAATAGCACAATTAGACAAAGAGAAAATTGTATAAAATAAAATACAAATATTTTAAAAAATGGACAATACAAAACATTATTATGGAATTAATATCAAAATCATAATAGAATTAAATGAAAATTGAATATAATATGTTAAACCAATCAAGAAAATTTATGTATATGAAATATTGTTAACAACATTTTTTTTTTGGCAATGACAATGGTGAAAATAAAGGAAAGACTTTTTATAAAAGAAAATAAAGACAATGAAAATAAAACAGGAATTTTTAAAAGAAGATAAACATAATAAAAGAGATAATAAAAACGCTGGTGATGACTGACGAACTAGGACAGACGATAGAGATGGCAGCGCCTATTGGAAATGTTCACTCCAAGATCGGTGTGTGTACATCAGAAAATAATTGAAAGGAAATGATATAAAGAATATATAATAGGGGTATAAAATGAATCAATAAATTTGCGCGTTTATGAAGTGGTGATAATCCATCGAAACTAGATTCGATAATGGAGAAACTACGTGCCTGATATAATAAGATACAGTGATAATTCTGCGAAATCCAGATTTCGACGTGAAGAAACTGACATCTAATATATAAAGGAAATAAATGATTTGATAATCATTGTAGACAAAGGTCGCAATGAAAGATATAATGATAGCTATGATCTAGAAAATATAAATGAAATAATAAATTCGCACTATAATGGAAAAGTGACGAAAAGTATGTGAGTATATGTTATGTAACGAACCCCGAAAGATAAGATAGAATATGAGAAAATAATGAGGGAAAATCCTCGAAAATTTTAAAGAATCAAAAGGACACACCACGCGACATAGAATAGATGACTAAAAATTTATCGTAATTTCGAAAAGAAAATAATTATTTTTAAAATAAAAGATGAAAATTGCCATGTCATTGACCACATGAAGTTATACATGTTTCGATTGATGTAATTAATATGAAATGTAAAGGAGAAATTTAATAGATATAAAATGAAAATTCAATCTTAGATGTAAAAGGAAACATAAAATTATATCATAATAATACTTTAAAATTATATAAACGTAAATGAAAATGTAAAATTGTATAGATTGTTAATTACTACATATAAGAGCACATAGTAAACTTACTAATTTATATTGTTAATAAATAGATATAGAAATTACTTATTACATTTTTTTTATATAATATTATATGCATCACAAAAACAAAATTAGAATAACCACTAAGTTTAAGAGAAACAAAAATAACATTTTTATTTTAAGTAATGAAATTCATGAATTTTCTAAAACCCATAAATTTCATCTTAAGGGTAAGGGTGTGATGATGTTACACACATCTTCATTTATCTTTATTTATTTCATTTATTCATCTTTATTTGTTTATATTTTTTTTGTTTATTTTTGTTTACTATATGCACATGCACATATTTATTTGTAATTATTTGTTTACATTTATTTATTTTTTTTGCATATCTTTTCTTTTCATTCAACACATACCACAAAGTACACTAACCTTCGGTAAAGGGTTGAATTACAAAACAATAAATTATTGTGTAATTAAATATCACTGGAATGCAGAATGACAAATTTGTGAAAATTCAAATTGTGTCAATAACCCATGACAAATAGGAATGTCACTCAAATTTTGAGGGGAAAAATTTAAATTGATTATTGAACGTTTTCTGATTGGCTATTGAGTCCAACGTTCAAAAATCAACGAATTTGTAATATGCGAATGTAAAGAAAAGAGAAAGACTATTATTTAAATTAAGTAAAAATATTAAATTATAATGATATAAAAGACCAACATTTTAAAATAAATAATCAATTATAATTCTGATTTGAAAGGGTTATAATTAAAACCAAACAGAGATTTTCTCTTTTTACTGGCATATTCTGCCAAAGGGTTCAAACATTGGCATAATCTGCCTACGTGCTGTATAAAAAAGTGCATCTAGCGTGCACGCGGGAACTGCTTTGAGGAAAGCACTTGACAAAATTCCTCCTGAGATTGGTCCGGTTCTCACCCAATCTTAGTATCCTTTTGTACACCCTCTTACACTATATGGCGATCATGCCAAGCTAACACTATATGGCGATCCTGCCTCTTACACTATATGGCGATCCTGCCTTTTACACTATATGGCGATCCTGCCTTTAACACTATATGGCGATCCTGCCCCCTCATACACTATATGGCGATCCTGCCCCCATACATACACTATATTAAATTTAAATGCCACTATGTACGTAGATTGCTACAAGGCATACATTATATGACGGTCCAGCGATTTTTATATTATTTGGTGATCCTAGCTGGCGTCCCACCTACACTATAATATTCAAAAAGTGCTATCCGCTTTAACAAAATCTTTTAGGAGAGCGACGAACATAAATTTATTCATTAG
This sequence comes from Cordilura impudica, assembly GCA_963682025.1. Taxonomy (NCBI): domain Eukaryota; kingdom Metazoa; phylum Arthropoda; class Insecta; order Diptera; family Scathophagidae; genus Cordilura; species Cordilura impudica. Next base: position 54,139,497 of record OY821517.1, read on the forward strand.
GTCTAAAAGTATTAATCGATCGGTTTAATAAAATATCTGCTAAGAATTAATCCTGCTATTGATGTTGTAAATTAAAATCATTATTATAGATAACAGTTATCTTAGAGAATAGTTTAAAACCAAACATTAAATTATTAGTATTAGCAGATTTCAGCGCTCGTAATTCGAGTGCAATTTCTAGTCAACTTTATTTTTCAACTTAGACAATTCACAAACCAAACCTTTTGTGGTTTATTGTTATTGTGAATGATGATAAGAAAGATAAGATAGCATACATATAATTTTATGTATGTGCTAGTATCAACTTTAAATGCAATTTACTCGAAATAAAGAAACAAATTAAAAAATCTGTAAATCTGGCGAACGGCTAAAAATGAAATACCTTTCAAATAATATACGTTTGGTCCATAATATACGTTTGGTCCAAATCGGAACAAGTAAGAAAATTATAGTCGGTCTAGACCGACTATACGATACCCTATACCATGCGTTTAGAAACCCTATCTCTTAGGCCCAACTAACTGGACATAGAAAATAAGCAAAAACCAAATTTGAGTGGGATTTTTATTATTTTTTTTGGCTGCAGATATGAAAAAGTTCATATCGGATGCTATATCTATATGGGGACTAGGTCCAAAAATGGACGGATCATGATCATGTTTGGTAAAGTCTCTTGTATTTTGCAAAAATATATACAAACAAAATCTGAGAAGAATCAGTGCAATATTTTTGTATTTTAATAGATTTAAGTGAAGATCGGGAAGCAGCTCTATATGGGGTCAAAGGGATCATTTTTGGACTACTCATTAGTGGATGTAATGAACGCATACAAAGCCAATTTGAGTAAGATCTATATGACAATTTGGAGCTTATGGCAATTTATGTCGATTTCATATGGGTAATTTGTATGGGGTCTAGGTCTGAACATGGACCGATTCTCACCAATTTCAATAGCGTTCATCCCATGGTCGATAAAAGCTTATATACCAAATTTCATCAAAATATATTAATATTTGCGACCTGCAGTTTGATTACAAGGTTTACATGGACACACAGACGGACGGACGGACGGACGGACGGACGGACGGACATTGTTAAATCAACTCAGAAAGTGATTCTGATTCGATCGGTATAATTAAAGATGGGTCTAGGTCAAATATTTTTGGTTGTTACAAACAGCAGCACAAAGTCATTATACCCAAACCACATAGTGGTAAGGGTATAACAATGCTTTTCGACGGTAGGAAACCTGGTCGAGAAAGAGCCATTAACAAAATTTTGTATTGTCGTGAACAACTGTATGACTCAACTAAACTGAGGGCTTATAAAAAGCATCCTATTAATTTCAAATGCACAGATTATATGGACTTAGTCGACTTAGATAATGACAACATACTATCTGAGCCCCCATTTACTGCAAGCATCCCACACGAGCACCTGCTAGAGTATATTAAATCTGATGATGTACCACTGCCAGATCCAGGAAATCCGTTGCACATCCAAGGAACCGAACGATGTGTGCAGTTGCTTACGCATGTCTCACGAAGAGTAATTGCAAAAATTCGTGACGATTATATGGCAGTGACTTTAGAAAGTCGAACCCGAACACCCCGAATGGATTGTAAAAAATACTTAGGTTCCGTTGTTTTTTTTTAATGTGTAAACATTTATACGCGCAGGGGAGTAAATTTCTATGTGACTTATGATTGTATTGGTGAAAACATTATGCTTGAAAATTAAAAATGAAAAACCAAAAAATGAAAAATTACAAATGAAAAATGAAAAATGCAAAATTAAAAATGAAAAATGAAAAATGAAAAATGAAAAATGAAAAATGAAAAACGAAGAATGAAAAACTAAAAATGAAAAGTAAAAAGTAAAAAATTAAAAATAAAAAATGAAAAATAAAAATTAAAAATGAGAAATGCAAAATAAAAAATGAAAAACGAAAAATTAAAAATTAAAAATGAAAAGTAAAAAAATTAAAAATGAAAAAAAAAAAAAATAAAAATGAAAAATGAAAAACGAATAATGAAAAATGACGAATAAAAAATTAAAAATACAAAATGAAAAAAGAAAAATAAAAAATGGATAATGGAAAATAAAAAAAAAAAAAAAATGAAAAATGAAAAACGAAAAATAATAAATAAACAGTGAAAATTAAAAAATAATAAATGAAGAATGAAAAACGAAAAATTAAAATAGAAAACGAAAAATTAAAAATTTACCGGTTGAAATAAGAAATAAAATTAAATATTTTTATTTTAGCGGAGCCCCTGCAGTTGATTGCTATAAGTGATACATAGATGACGCTTTCTGTTTAATTTTAAAAAATTGCCATAAAAAAATCTTTAATTACTAGGGGGCCGTATGCAAAAAAAATTAAAGTGTACTTCAAGCAGACTTTGTTGTATGTTTTTCATAAAAAATTTGTTGATAAAGACTACTTGAAGCACACTTTAATTTTCTTGCATACGGCCCCAGATATTTACACATGATCGGACTCACATGATTTTTTTAAGCGTTTATTTACACAAAATTCATATTCTTAAACTATAAATAAACAAATATTCGGGCTCTCAAGTATATTTAATATATAGATTTTCATTAATTTTTTTTTAGAGACATGTAGTATAATTATAAATGACACATAAATATGTACAGACAATATAATTTTTATAATGAAAAAAATGGGAAAAAATATTACTTTGATATTTGTAGGTTCTGTTGTTTGAATTATGAAATAAAACATTAATTTAAAAAAAATGTGTTCTTACTGATTGCTCAATAACATTACAAACTTAACTTTTAAAGTATTATTAGTATTAAAGGTCTTTAAAATATGACTTGAAAAGTTGAAGCAGCATTAAGCCCAGCATTATTGAAAAATGTGGTATTTTTTACACAAAACAGTATTTCGTAAAAAAGGCACGCTAATGCTTTAAGTTTTTGAGATATTTCCACGTACTCGTGCAAAAAGCACACTTATTCGATTTACGCAACTTTCAAACATATATCTCAAAAACTAAAAGGAATGGACACTTTCCAAGGTCATATTCAAAATCAGCAGGACAAAATCCATTTAGAAACATGCCAAAATCACTTAGGAAAGTGTATTTCCAAAACTTAAGGTTTAACCAATGACATTTGAACTTTATTTAAAAAAATGTGTAATTCCTATTATTTGGAACCTAACTGAGATCTGTATCTTGAGTACTTTTTGAGATAGCACCATTTATGTCAGAACTTTGTTGTCAAATTTAAACGATTTTCCCCAATTTCCGAAATTCCGTTATGTCTGTCGGTGGAAGCTATGTTTTGATTTTAGACCCATAGTTTCTTAGGCAAGTTTTTGTTAGAATTTATTGTAAATTACGTTTTTGCTATACGCCTATTTACAATAAAAAATTGCCCAACCCTAATATACATATACATATATAGTTTATGGGAACGCAAATTAATTTTTCGATGCGTTACAAACGGAATGGCAAGCTGATACTATTTATGCCCTCTGTACACTAGTATGGAGGCTACAATAAAATTGATATTATAACTGTAAGACGCACTATAGTAAAACGATGGTTTTCGTTTTCCATTATTTTCTTTTTCTTATCTTTTTTTTAATAAAAGTCAGCAACATGAGTGAAATCATATTTGCATGTGTTTTAATAGAATGTTGTAAATTGCCTTTGGAGATTTACATAACGTAGACTAAGAGGATGACTGTATATGAGTGGGTGTATGAATATGAACAGCAAACAACAAACAACTGGGCAATTATGTATGTAGCAACATCTGTAAACGAAAATTGAGATTGTGGCTCGGTAAAAATGATTGTACATTTATTAATGTTTATATTGGATATACAAACTTTTTATCCTTCATTAAAGAAGGTAAGGAAATGGAAAAGATTAAACAAACACATAATTTTGTACTACAGGTATTGCAGTTCTGGCTAAACTGTGGGCATGTCGTGACTTCATGTTATGTAAAGTATCTTTAAAACCTATTTCTAATATTGTTTCTTAGATAAAATTATCAGCTTGGAAAAAATTCCGTTATCTATTGCATATGAATATTATTCAAAAAAGATCATTCTATCCAAATAAAATTTTCCCTTTAATTAAGGAATTCCGGATTCGTATTGTTACTTAAAAAAAATTGAATATCTTCATTCGATTTGAATACCAAATTTTAAGTTATGTATATGTTATTATAA